>PUQB01000354.1:0-267301 GCA_003024785.1 Selaginella tamariscina
TTGTGATGAAGTTTTAGTATGATATTGTAGTTTTGCAGTTTATATAGCAGCGGGCCAGCAGCAGATAGTGTGTGTGTGTGTGTAGAGTCCGATGTATGAGCAGAAGCACACATATATACTGTTTATTTTCATATGAAACTCGATGCATATATACATTTATATGTATGCTGACTATGGACATGCACACACGTCGTAAGTATTTTCACTGCATATGTTGTGTTTACATTCATGTCAGTGCAGTTTAAATGTTGAGGAAATATGAATAATAAATCATTAATATTGATTTTAATCATGAAAATTGTTTTTATCTGTAGACTTTTATATACATATACATATATATGTATGCATATAAGCAGGAGAAATAGATTTGGCTGTCTGGCTGAAACACTTACATATAACACAAAATCATGTATATTCTATAAATCTTAAGGATATTTAAATGTTTTTATCATTAAAAAAATTTTAAAACTAATTCTAAATGATATATTCTCAAGGCTATAGCTGGTAAAGTTGAAACTGAAGTTTAACATTTCATAAGATCTAAACAATTTAATAATATTCAATAATAAAAGAACACGGATATTCTGTGCAGATACGCTAGTTGGTGATGAAATGCGTAGAGGAACTTTTATCCAAATGCATCTTCTCTACACTGACACATGGTATCCGAAGCATGTTTTGATTCATTGTTGAAAGCGCAATTTCAAGATAATTAGTTATTAATTAATGCCATTTTCAATATATTATAAAATATACTTTATATATATTTGCACACTCACGTCCATACACATGCATGTATCCACTGTTAAATTATAATCCTCGCTCGCTCGCTACAGTTGGCCATTGAAGATGAGTATGTCCATGAGCGAATGTTCCTTCACAGTAGGCATTTTCACTGTCTCTAGAACATACATGATTGGCTTTCAGGAGACAGCATTTGTCTACGACATTCCATGTGCATACGCGCTGAAATGAGAGAGCTCCACGAATATATGTTAGTCTCTGGTACGCTATCAAAGTCGGATTAGTTTCATATAGATGCGAATTTACAGTGAAATCATGTATCACCGTGTTTTAAGAAACAGCTCCCTTGCATAGCATTTTCTTTAAACGTTTTCTTAGTTTGTTGCAGATGCCTGTTCAGGGTAATCATCATGTCTTGGGCATATGCAGTCCGAGGAAGACTCTACACTTTTGTAAATCTAAACTTAAAAAATTTATATATAAAAGTTATATGTAAGTTAAAATTTTATTTCCTATCAAACAAACAACCAACGTCTGACAATATATTGGTTTTCTAAAGGTAGGGTTCATTTATTAATTAGGGCATGTAAATGTTCATTTGTAACTTATACACGTTGCACGCATTTTCAACATGGTTGCAATTTTATAAACATGGAATATGATGAAAAAGTTATAACTTACCTTAATAATAAATACATGACAATCTTTGTTTTATACGGGTTAAAGAGTACACTAAAGATGATACCTGTCTTTGAAGGAGAGAGTTAATATGTTTGTGTTCCATAAGGTTGTGCACGAGATGAACAAATCATATGTAATTATGTAACATTTAGAAACCCTATAAGTAATATATGTAAGATCTTAAGC
Source organism: Selaginella tamariscina (assembly GCA_003024785.1). NCBI lineage: Eukaryota > Viridiplantae > Streptophyta > Lycopodiopsida > Selaginellales > Selaginellaceae > Selaginella > Selaginella tamariscina. The sequence continues at coordinate 1,612 of PUQB01000354.1, forward strand.
AAATTGTTAAAAGTCATAAGTTAAGAAGTAAAAAGAAAGTTATAATTAAGTTATTTTTGTTGCTCAATCTTTTAAATTAATATTTAATGCATAGGTTCTTATGCAACAATAACCTTATCATTACATAGGCACATTTGAAACATTAAAATGTATAAATGAATTAAGTTTATTATTTGTTAAAATTTTGATTGAAGATAAACTCTAATATAGCAGTGAAGATAGAATTGTGTATTACATGGAGGTAATGAAAAAAATAATGTTTAAGATATAATCATCACGAGACTTATCCTTTAAACATACTTAATCACAACTTATTCACTGTTTCAGAACTTTACATATGGGAGTGAATCTCACATGTTTAAGTACTTTTTAATTAGTAAATCAGGTCAAGAGCAAAATTCACTTATTGAAAAGAGTTATTGGCTCTCCAATGTGTACGTCAGAGGTACCGATGGGTGCAACCGTGATGATTTAGGAGGAGGGATTTTTAGTGGTGTCATTGGTACTAATATGGAAAGAAGAGTTAAAACGGCATTTAAGAAAATATTATTTTTCCTTTGTTTATGATATTCAATAGTTTAAAATTATTAATCTGACGAATGAAAATACTAACAATAATGTAGTGGACAAGAAGAAACTAAGATTCTACCAGTAGTGGGAACAAGAAGATATTAAGATATTAAGGGTAAGAATATCACATTTAATAAGTATATAAGTTGTGAATAATATTATAAATTTACGGGGCACGACAAAAATTATATTCTTCTTTAAGTCCAAGTTTACACTACTCCCTTTATGAATAACCCTTCTGAACCTCGTTTGTGTGTCGGACTAGGCAAACCGGTAGTGTTTGAGCTGGTGAGGAGCACAAATTGGTGAAGGGGTACTCACCGTGGACGAATTTAAAATCGTCTCCCTCCTACGTACTTCAGAAAGTTGGTGTTCTTACTATCTCTGTATCGACAATATGTATTGGAATTAGTCTATCCTTTATATTCATCTTTTGCATTCTTTCAGGGACAAATTGATTAAAAGAACTAAGTATTTATTTGTTCTAGCACCTATGTTGGATGCCGACGATACTCACACAAAATGGTGAATGACTGAGTATACTGAAATGTCTGTAAACACCCTGGTTGCAGGATATGCCCAAACGGGGCATTTATAGAAAGCTCAGGAACTTTCGACAGTCCTGGAGCATTCTCCTAGATGTGTATGTTTAAGGAGGGCTAATTACTAATGCGTGGGATCTGTTCTTGAGAATTCTTGCCCGGTCTCTTATCTCTTGGAATTCAATGCTTCTAGCACTTGGTCAAACCATCAGCCAAAGTGGATGAGGGATGGGACGAAGCGCCGAATAAGGAAGATATCGTAGGTACGAACTTACAGCGACAACTATTAGATAACAGTATAACCATGCGTAAATCCGATTGTCTGAATTAACTACCCAGGGTGCTCAGGAATAGCACGCATAAAGAAGGCACATAAATGTGATAAATAAGACTGTCACATGGCAGCAGACCAACGAGAGAGTGCCACATATACCTAGGGTACAGTGCTAAATGACCTCACTATATAACTAGGAAGGCTGGTAATAAGTCGGAATCTTTTTAATAAATTTTTTGTCTTATATCTCGCTCCACCTTTCTGATCTAATTTGTACTTAAGTACTATATATAAATACATGTTCCTTCTGTTCACCATTTCTCTTCGACAGTGATTTTCTCTTACTCCACTCTTAGGCCCAACAACATACCAAGCGGCAGCATTGCTCTAGGAGAACTCCCCACCCCTGTCCACGGACCTTCGTGGTGTCTGGGTACAGACCATTCAGCATTTCCTAGTACTCCCGAGGTAAGGCCGGCTTACTGATGCGAACGCCCAGGATTGAACAATATTCACAACGTTAGGGCGACAACCGATGCTTAATAAGAAGCACCACATTTAGAATGCGGAGTCCCCACGACCAGCACTACCCATAAAGAGCATTTGCTGAAGCGAGGTCCTTCTTCTGCGATGCCAGAGTTTAACGTGATACCATGGAGCACAATGGTGGAATCATTTGCTCAAGAAGGTGATTTACAAGAAGCGAGGAAACTATTCGACACAATGGAGGAGCAAAACTTCGGTGGCATGGACTTCCATCATAAGTGGGTAACTGCAGGATTTTCGAGAGAGATATGCAGGAAATAATCTAGTTTTGTATAACACGATGATATCTGGATATGCCCAACCAGGACAAATGCAGGAGGTAGCCTTTCTACTCAATCAGATACCTGGACATCATAAATCACTGGATTTGTGCACGTCATGCGGATTGCCGAAGCGAGGGAGATCTTTTGTATGGTGCCAGAGAGGGATCTTCTCTCATGGTCTGCAATGATTGCAATAAATGCACAGAATGGGCATGTAAAGAGAGCGACGAAACTCTTTTGAGCAAATGCCTGTGTTAGATGTGGTAGCTTGGAACTCAATGATCACATCGTATGCGGGATCTGGGCATGGGAAGCATGCCAAGGAGGTGTTTCATGCGATGGCTTTGCAAGGAAACAAGCCGAACCACGTTAGTTTCTCGACTCTTCTGAATGCATGTAACCATGTAGTTTTGCTCTCCAACATGTACAAAGAAATCTAAGAAGGCCAACAAGAAACAATATACATGTACACTGCAGTGATATATACTTTCCATATTCGAATTTCAATTTCAAATTTGAGCTGCATGAAAGGAAAGACTTGGGGGTTCTCAGAGAGTACAAAGCAAGGGGAGCAATGGAAAATGAAGGATTAAAACAATGTAGCAAAACAAGGGACTTGCAAGGAAGAAAACTACATATGGATGCAGTTTCAGCTAACTACCACACAGACAAATGTGTAACTTCTGCTCTAATCTATATGTACAGTAAATGTGGAAGCATGCAGAGATGTATTGGATCGGATGACTAATCGGGATGTTGCCTCATGAACTTTTATTTCAGGATACGCAGAATGGTGAAAGCTCCAAATTGTTTACCACTATGGACTGTGAACCGGACAAGTGTACCTTCATTGCAGCACTGAAGAATGTGGAAGAATTCCATCCATGAGAAGGCGTTAGCAATACATATACAACTGAGAGAGCGAGGGTTTGAATCCGATGTAATTGTTACAGCCTCCTTGGTGAATATGTACAGAAAATGCGGGATCATGAACGTGCATTGGACGTCTTTGTCCGGATAATCGTCGGAATGTTATTTCATGGAACTTCCTCATTCTGGGATACGTGGAAAACGGAGAAAGCTCCGTAGTGATAGACTTGTTTACCAGCATGAACTGTGAACCAAACTCCTTGCAGTACTCAAGGCGTGTTTATGCCTGGCTACCGAGAAAGAATCAGAGAAACACGTTTTCTGGAGAAGGGGATGGCCATTCATAAGAGGAGCCTATTGGGAGTGTGCACCGAACTTGGCCGTCATGTTAGGCTCCCTTGGATTACTCCATCCCAGTCGAGCTTCCAAGAGTGAACTGAATCATACTGGATCGCAGACAGCTCCGTCTGCCGGAACCAAATGGAAGCATCTCAAAGTGCTTCCCTCACACATCCTGAGACTGGAACCTGTTGGGATTGAATGGGTACTCCCAACACTGAGATCCTCCCAATGGCATATGCATTCACCATAACTCTGGTGCCCTTGGGTATCATAAAGTTGTCGACTCTGTTGTCTCATGGTTGAATATTGCACCGACAGATGCACGGCGGAATGTCTCCTTGACGACTCTATCGAAGAACTTTAGCTTTGGGATGTCGGACTCCTCCATGATCCCTGTTTCTGCTTGCACCTTGCCAACGAGGCCGTTCTTGAGCAGTTGTGCTAAGCCCCATTCCACCATCACAGGGATGCTTTCCGTTTCCGCTCCGACTATGTCCTTCCCTTGGACAGCATGATGTCAATGAAGCACCTCCAGCATTAAGAACGTTCAACAGCTGGTGTCCATCCACTTGAGATATGGTACAAAGTCCCCAATTCCCATAACAAAAATGTCTAGGATGAAATCTTTGATCTTCCCATGTCTGGATCAAGTCATGGATCTCACCTGCTGAGGATGCTGCTGACCAAGAACACTTCCGAGGTCGGAACACATGGAACGGGGCAGTGGAGCGACAGATCTCCACAAGCAACTTGGTCATCTCCTGCCTTCTGATTGGGAAGAACATGTTGAAACGGCTCTGTACGAAGAGTTCCAGGTTCCAGACCTTGAGGAGTTGCTTGAGGTATTATGCTTACTGTACATATACACATGCAAGCATAGATAGTACATATACATGCATAGTTTGTCTGATAAGTGTACATAAGACGTATACAGCGACAGACACCTGAAAATGCAATCAGAACCGATTGCTTATATATTTCGCTGTATGAGAGAGGATGTATATCCGAATATAGTTATGTTTCTATGTATACATTATGTGATTCATGGTGGATATATTTTTCAGGAACTGTGTTTAGCACGGGGAGTAAACTCTAATCCGCGGGACACAGCATCTTCTCCAGTAAAAAGATACGGATCGTCGAATTTTGACGGCTGTCCCTCTCCCTTCTTCAAAAGAACCACCCAAGGGAAAGAAGTACAACACATCTTCATCAGATTCCTAATCGTCAAGGTGAAGTATATCCACGTGTGTGTGTCTGCGAGCCTTCGCTCTATCTCTCTTTCATATGTCACGCTCATATATATATATATTCAACATACATTTATGTATAAATATCAGATAGAGCATGTCTTATATTATAGGTATAAGCGTATATATGTGCTGTTTAGATATGTATATGTCTATGGTTATGCATCGTCTAAAATCTCCCAGATATTAGTAGATGGATATGTATAATGCATACATAATTTTGTTGTGCGTGTGTGTTGTGTTTAATTGGATCTCTGTGTTGAAACAGGGAATCTTCTTCTTCGTTGGTGGTATCAATATTTGCGGATCAGGCTCGCATTTTTGTTGTGGTGTTCGTCGATAGTGTGAACTCTTGCATTTCCTGTAATCCAGGGACAGAATGACAGGTATTTATATAACTTAAATTATAAGTAAACATGTATATATTCAGTAATTATGGACAATTTTGTATGTTTATTGTAGGTATGGTAAGAGTGATATATTATGTATACGATATTGGTTCGTATACTTTACACGCACGCTTTTAGGTACAAATCCAACTCCCACAAAGTGGAGAAGTTGAAGCTGACCATAATATAACGAAATATAATATTTAGCATGTAAGGGGAGCTTAAACAGTTTATATTATAAAAATAGATTATTTTTATACATTACTTAAACATAATACAGAATGGTCCTTTTGTGAATAAATTAGACTGGTTTCAATCAACTTCTCCACTCTGGGCCTGGATTCATTGTCTGATATCAAAGGGACTAAATAAGGTATGTAGAAGCGTGTGTCTGCGTGTGTGCGTTTGATATGAAAATGTTACTTGCTCTGAGGCTTAATATGTTTGCCACCTCCAAATCTCTTCTTCCCATTGAAAAGGCATAGCCTCTTCCTGAAATCAAATTGTATACAAACACTTATACTTAATCTAAACAAATAGACTCTGTCTAAGCTAGAACTTTGGCGCTAGAATCAAACAGTGAACTATCAAATCTGAATTAGCTTTGTATAGATGCGAATTCACAGTGAAATTGTGTGTCACGTGTTATAAGAGGTAACACTTTTGCATGGGATTTTCTCAAACGTTTTTAATCTGTTGTGGATACTTGTTTGAGGTAAATGAGCATCTTCCTGGGCAAATACATTCCGAGCAAGACTATTCCTGCATCTTTACACTTTCGTTAATTTAAACTTATAAGAAATTTATACATGAAAGTTTCATGTAAGCGTGCTTTCCTTTCAAACAATAACGTCTGATGTATATTAAAGTAAGGTTCAAAGTTCATTGTAAAGTAGGCATATAAATGTAATTTGCCAACTCATATGCATTTGCATTTTTCCATATGCACTAATAATAAATAATTAACAAAATTTGTTTTTTAGGGTTTCAAAAAGTACACTTCAAATGGCCGCCGTCTATGAAGGAGAGCTAGGATGTTTGTTTTGGAAACAATTGTGTTTAAAATGAAAAGATAAGGTAATTTAACATTTAGAAACTCTAAATAAGATTTGTAAGATCTTAAATAAATTGTTAGGAGTCACATAAAGTAAAAGAGAGTCATAATTAAGTTATTATACTTGTTACTTAATATATTAAAGTAATAATAGATTCTTGTGCAACAATATTAAGCCAAAACATTACTATAACGTACGCACACCTAGAACATTGAGAGTTGCAGGTGAATTATTAAATTTTATTACTTATTAAATTTTATTTATGTGCTTTTTACAAAATTGAAGACAAGTTTCAATATCGCAAGAAAGACGTGATTATTTATTACATAAAAGTGCTTGGCAAGAACAATGTTGAAAATGATTATCATGAAATTAGATCTTTTAAATTTATTAAATCACAGCTTACTCACTGCTCCATAGCATTAGGCATGAAATGAATCTCACATATTTACATTTTTTTTTTAAATTGGTAAGTCTGGCTAGGAACACAATGTTCCCTAACTTTTAAATTTATTAAATCATAGCTTGCTCACTGTTCCATAGCATTAGGCATGAAATGAATCTCACATATTTACATTTTTTTTTAAATTGGTAAGTCTGGCTAGGAACACAATGTTCCCTAAAAGAAAGAGTGATTGGCTCTTATAAGAACATCATTGTGCGAAAGGTTTTTTCAAGTGTTTTTATTGGTATTAATGTGGGAAAAACAATTAACCCATGCATTCAAGAAAATGTTATTTTAAAGGTATTACTGCTAGCAATAGTGAGGACAAGAAAAGACAAAGATGCTAGTAAGAGTATCACAATGTTTAAACAATTGTTATATAAGTAATATCTATAATATTATTGAGCACAACAGGAACATTATAACCCTACTCGGGGTCCGAAGTCCAACACGGCTCCATGTGCGAATAACCCTTGTGAACCTGGCATGTGTCGGATTGTAGTGTTTGAACTGGTAGGGAGCGGAACTGATGAAGAAAACATGGGGGTACTCACCGTGGCGACATTGATGTTCTTACTGTCCGGTTCACATCGGATAGCTTCCTAAACCTCGTTGTACACATCTGTTTCGAAAAAGTTATGTTCTTATCGACTAGCAAGTCTGCCTCGCCTTGTTCCCCTCTTTCAATGCAGGACGGATTGGTTGAAATACCGTGAAGGATCCATTACTGGAGTTCCATCTTACCTACATTCTAGGCCTATGAACCTGTGGTAGGCTTGAGCTTACATAGCTCTAAAGAGACTAAAACCCTCGTTTTCTGCAAGATGCGTGTATCAACTATAAAAACCTTCGTTTTGGTCCCTAGATCCACGCTCTTATATACAAGCTATCTAAGAATCGATCGACGAGCCGATGGGCATCGGCCTCCCCTCCATTCATACATTCATTAAGCTGTCCGATTGGACTCCTCCACCTGAATATGTCTAACGTTCAAATATCTTGGCCGTCTGACTTCGACACCGTGTACATTATTATAGTATGTACTGAGTGTAAGGTCAATATATACAGTATATACTAAAAATATTCTAGAAGTTATTTCAGATGGTATAATTTATTTATTATTTTACTTTCGTATATTTATTTTAAAAGGGCATACTTTAATGATTTCGACTGATCATACCATAAATAAAATCTAGTGGTTCAGATAATTTTATATATGGTGATACTCATGAAACAGGTTCGGAGTTCGATACTCATGAAACAGGTTCGGAGTTCGATATCAAGTATTTGAATTGATCAACAGATAAATAACATGTAGTGATTCAAATAATTCCTATAAGTTAATAGTTAAATATTCTCCTGAAGCAGGTTCGGGGTTCGATATTACATATTAGCGCTTGATGATGTATCTTGTAGTTTCAATAATTCGATATCACATGTTAGCGCTTGATGATGTATCTTGTAGTTTCAATAATTCGTATACGGTAATAGTTAAATATTCTCATGAAGCAGGTTCGGTTCGATATCACAGGTTCGATATCACATATTAGCGCTTGATGACGTATTTTATCGTTTCAGCCGACTAGGTTCGATCGGCTTTCTGTGCATTTGCCGGCTCAAAAAGTCCTGTTGAGACGGTCTGTTTTTTGTTAAATTTTGCATTCATTCACGGGTTCACAGAAAAGATCGATCTTTGATTCGATTCAACCAAAAACGCTGTGTTTTAATCGATAAGGTATGCAGGCTTCGTCTTTAACTCAATATTTATGTTTCGGCGGCAGATTGTAGCGATTTCCCGATCAAACACTTCTTTCACCAGGATTTTCGAAGATCGGAGCTGTGGAAAGCGAGTGATAGTCCATAGCTAGAGCACAGTTTGGGGATGCCTCCACTTAGCGAAGAAGGTGAGGCTCTGCAGCCGATTTCCAAGAGCAGGCGGCGGGAGAAGGTGATTCTGGACAATGTACATGGGAACATATGCGTAAAGCCGGTGGGTATTGATTTGTTTCTGCTTTTTCGCAGCTCAGTTTGCAGTCCATCGACTCGCTTGAGTTCCAGAGGTATGTCATATCTGTTAGGCATTCATAAACGTATATACAATTTATATGATAAGAACTAACGGTTTATCAGATTACAGCAGCTCGGGCTGTGCTACTTGGTATAGTACACTCACGATGTGAACACTCTCTGAGCGTTTACGAGCTCGCTTACAGAGAACTGTGAGTAACTAATCCGTTCTTTATTTTGATTTAAATTTGATTCTTTAGAAAATAACTGATGTTTTATAATTCTGTTGGGATTGTTTTCAGTTGCGGGAGTTAGATATTACTAAATCAGATATCACCACTGTAAGCTTAGTTGGTAAGAAACTATCTGATTAACCTGGCAAGACATATGCCTACTTATGTATTTATGTTTATGGGGTTGTCAGGCTTGTTGCATAACTTGGGACATACGAATTTCTCCGTCGTGTTAACCCAGGAAACAATTGGAAAATTATATATAACGCGTGCGTGCGTGTCTTGTGTGCTTGTGCGTGTGTGAGCAATATATGTTATCTTGCTTAGCATTATTGTCTAACACACGCATACAACACACCTGCATGTTTTTAGTACCAGATAATTGGTTTGTATACTTTTTTACAGGAAATGTGCTGACCATATTAGAGATAAATACCACACTGATATTGCAATCGAGGAGTGAAAGTACATATTATCAATTAATTATTTAACTAATTAACTACTTACTCAGCAAATCGCTGCAATATCTGGGAAGCACGAATGGATATGGTTTTGTTAATGTAGAGCATGTTAAATTAGATTTAATATTAAATTAGTAATTATTTATTATCTGTCTTGTGTTGACCTCATCTTGTGTATATCCTACGTAAAATATATTAAATATTTTATTCAATAATGTAAAAGCTAATAATTCTCTGTTTTTATGTCAGTCATATGCTATAAGGCTTTTCTTTCTATATCGTTGCGAATGGAATGTCTATTACACGCACGATAGCACGAGAGAGAGAGAGAGAGATGTACTACAATATGCAGTTACAACAATAGGAAAGTATAAAATTGTATCACTCGCTTGAATGTTCTTGTAACATGTGTGTGCGTATACCATTGCATGGTATAGATATTACGTGTATACATATTTCTCTAATCGAAACAACATATAAATGTGTGTGTCCGTGTTATTAGTCTATGCACACACATACACACGCACGCACACACAATGTACCTGCATGTGTGAACCAAGAGATGCCTCCACGATCTCGGAAACGACAGAAAACTGGCCGTTGATGTAATGCAATCTAGAACTGCCACTTGGGAATTTTGGGAACGGATGGGGGAGCTGTGACGTCCTCTTGCATAGATCTAGTTTAACGATCATTGCGATTACTATCCCAATTAAATTTCGAGGCTAAGAAAGCTTTTTGGGGTTTATGGATGCTGTTTGGCATAAACTGCATACACATATATGTGTGTTGTATGTGTACATGGAGTATATATAGAGTACATATGCAATAATAATAATAATACATATGCATGTATAAATACATGTATAACTTGTGTGAATGTGTATGCATATAATATAATAGGTTTTTCAATCAGATACATATAGATATATGTCTATTAATGTATACTTAATTTCTTACAATAAAATTAAACAATTGTTTTCTTATAGAGTATGATGTGCATATATATGTATATGAGTTTTTTTGGCTGGCAAACGGTTAATCCTGGCCCTTCAAATTCACGGGATGCATAGTGGACCGGTAGATGGGCATATTCGTGTTCAATGTGCAGTGGACATTGGGTACGTAGTTTAATAAAATGTTATTAACACACACATGACAATTTATTACTATTCTTAATGTTAATAGTTTATTGAAATTTTTAATATTGATGACTCTATGTGTAATGAGAGAGAGATGTAGTATATAAAATTTATAAATGCACTTTTAAACATGTATTGTAACATTCCCCAATAATATTAACTTATGCGTATATACGTAAATATTCGTATGTAAGTATACTTCATCCTTAACTTTGCTAGTTTAATTTGTAATCATAATAATAATATAAATTCAAGATACTCCATGTTATATAATCAAAACCTTAATATATGAAATATTTTACCCTATAAGATAACGACTCATGTTTTTTTAATAAAACCATTGATAAAAATATTATTTGATAGTGTATCATTAATTCAATTTAGTAAAATATAAAAATAATTATGAACGTTAGCCTAAAGTGGATATACATGGTTTTGAAAACTTATTCATATATATAAATAAAAGTTTAGGGTTAGGATTTCGCGTTAGGGTTCATCAGAACAGGGAGTGAAAGAACATCGCCCAAGATCATGGATGTTTGAGCGATTTTCTAAGATCGTGTTGTTTTCATCGATTTGCAGCGCTTTGAGGTGGAGTTCAATTCAGGTTCTGGAACAGGGTATTCCATGTTGTTTCATCTATCTTTCAACAACAGGGATTTGTAAGCACTCTGAGGTCGAGTTTGAAGATCTTGCACTAGATAAGGATTGGGTCTCACTTTTGTTGCATAATTCATCCAATTTTAATCTAGATGATCTGACGGAATGCCCTGAACCAGTTCTTCCCTCCGTACCTTCTCCCAGTAGCGATGCCACACAGCTTAGCGGAAATTCGACAAGTCAAGACGATAATTTGTAAGTTTTATAACTAATATATATAATGTGTGCCGCACGCACTATACCTATAACCTGTAGTTGCAAGTTAACCAAGTCGTACGGCTTAGGTGAGAGTAAGAGGGAACATACGGTAAATATGGCCCGGAAACTACTATATGTGTATGTGTGTCTGACTATATATATATATATATATATATATATATATATATATATACATTGTATGTATGTATGTACATTGTATATATGTGTGTGTGTATGAAAAAAAAAAAAACAACGATATACAGTTTTGCTTGTATAGTCATATTTATGCAATTCATAACCAGTATTCATTATATTTTATCTTTGCCGCGAGGGTGAGCTTTGATTTTTCTATAGCTGAAGGTATATGATATAAAAAGAGATAACATATGCAGGATACAGACCATACTCTAAGATTTTCAACAACTTATCTCTTAGTCTCTTTTATAATTCATGTGTGGATTTCTTTTAAGGCGTTCTGGTGAAGAAGCTGGATGAGCAATGTAAATCACCAGAAGAAGAGAGGAAGAAGAAGCAAACTGCTTCTCACCCTTCTTCATCAGGTGAACCACCAATCGGACAGGTAATTTTTTAAAACATATGTATGATATATGCATATATATATGTTGTGATACGTAAAAGCATGCAACACGCAAGCCTCATATCTTACATTTAATTTCTTATATATCAGAGGGGTCAACTTGGGAAGCGAAAGATTGAGTTCCTTGATGAGGAAAAGGTCAAAGTCGAGGGAGAAATTGACAAGGAGGAACAGAAGAGAAGAGCAAGGTCTGTTAAACTTATTATAATTTATCTTTATACTTATATGTATGGAGTATGTATGGCACGTGTATCTTATCTATGTGTTAATTGTAACGGTTAATGAGGAACAGAGAGAGTGCACAGCTATCAAGGCAACGTAAAAAGGCATATGTGGACGATTTAGAGGAGCGGGGTAGAGCTTGAAACGCTACAGTTGATACGGTTAGTCTAATCAGTGTTGAGAATGTAAACCTATGTAATCAGCTGACAACAAAAGGGGGCGAAGTTTACGCCTCCTCCTGTTGGTATGCCTGTGCACCCTTATCCTACTACTTATACGGCCAACTTCCACTGCTAGTTCCAATACCTCGACTTAAGACTCAGGTACTGTGTGTATGTGTGTTTCGAATAAGAAATATGATATTTAGTAAGTTATATTACATTTAATATACATTATCTCTCATACGCTTTGTATGCAAACCATATAACATACTGGTGTTGTATTGTTTCTTTGCCGTTGCATTGCTTTAGGTACGGTCTTGTATTCTGTAATACTTAAATTTGTCACAAGTTAATCTTCGTACTTTTTACTTATGTAACCACGTCATGAATTTAGTGATCAGTGTTGTATATACACAGATACGTCATACTGTGGCTCACATATAATATTTCATATACTAACCATGTGATAATTGTGTAGTAAAACGTGCAAAAGGAAGAGACCCGGGGAGAGACAAAGACGTTGGCAAGTTTTGCAGCTCTGGGATTGTTATTCTTCATGTTCCTCTTCTTCCCGGGAATTCCCAGATATCCCAGAATTCGTATAGTACAGTTATACGGTCTGGAGATTTGGTATCAAATAGGATAGGTGGAACAGTTTTAATGAGTATTAACGATGATAACTGGGAAAGGGTACCGCCGGGAGCCGTTGGATGTATGAAATGTGGCGGTAGGGGTGGATGGGAATCGTGTGTTCCCTGCGAACGTGAGCACGTATGGAAATCCGACTAGTAGGTTCCCAACTTCTTTGATACTCCCAAGAGACAAGAAGGTGTAATATAAAATTATGGATGTTCCAGATAATCTAGACAAAGATTATCTGGATTTACTATTAACTTCCACACACACACACACAAGTGTTTTTCTTTATTGGTCTACTCTTTTACTTTTATAATGTTTGAGTTATTTATAATAAGAAATGTAACTTCTGTTTACAAATCATTTGTATGTTATAAAATTAATTTTTTACATAATTAATAAATTACTATAAACATAAACATTGTTGCATGTAGAATAAATTACTACTTTTTTTGTGTGTGCTTATGATATTATGTGTGTAGAATAAATTAATATAAACATTTCTGTGTGTTTACGATGTTATGTATATAGAATAAATTAATATAAACTTATTATGTGTGCTTATGATATTATGTATATAGGATACAACTATTAATAGTGATTTATAAGATTTAATGTGCTTTTTTTTTGTGTTTCTTAATTTTAATACACAGTCTTTTACTTTTTTTAATGTTTGAGATTCTATTATAAGAAATGTAATTTATATTTTATTACAATTAATGTTTGCATATTTCTAAACATTGTTCTCACATCATTAATAAATTAATATACATTACTTATAATTTTATGCATGAAAAATAAAATAATATAAAGTTTTTGTGCTCTAATGTAATAATGGTTTATAAAGTGCAATTGTGTATGTCTTTTTAACGAGTAATAAGTGCATATGACAAATATAAAGCATAATATGTCAATATATATATATATATATATATATATATATATATATATATATATATATATAACTCATGTTTGTCATTGAATTCATAAGTAAAGTTAAATATGCAAAATACATAATTAATAATATTAATAGTCTTTAAAATATTTTTAAATTAACAAATAATATTAACGAGAGAAGAAGAGAAACACTGTATTATTTAATAAAAATTGATTGATTTTAACTATAAATTCTATACATAATCTTAAAAAACAAAAATAAAAACATGTTAAAAATACATATATGTATATATGTTAAGTACTTAAAATTATTTGCCTTTTAGAAAGCTTATAGAAAATTTAAAATATTAAGAAAAAGATATTAAAAAAAAAGTTGTATACTTGTTTACTTATTCTCTTCATTATTTTGTTTATTTCTTTTTTTCATTATTGATAAAAGAAAAATTAATCTTAAGTTGTTTAATCTTCGAAAAAAAAACATTTTAATATTATATGTTGTAAAAGAGATAAAATTTATAACATTGCTCTTTTAAATTTTATAAATAAAATAATAATTAAGAAATTACATTACAAAGTAAACATATCAATAATAGAATCCAACACATGAAAATTTAGATTCTTTTATTATAATGTTATTAAAATTGATCAAGTTAGTTTATTCTAAATGTGATTTAAATTATGTTTAATTTTATGCCCAAATTAACTTAACTTTGTTTATATATAATATTTATAATAAAATACTACAATAATAAGAATTACAATATTTAAAAACTTCTGAAAAGTCATGAACTTTAATTAAATTATTATAAATTCTTATAATGTAATAACTCTTATAATAACCGATTATGTAAAGATATACATTCAATTTTTCAAAATTAAATAACAAGATTAAGGTTTATGGTTTTTTAAAAATTATAATTTTTGATGTTGTAATAATTTATTATAAGTATTATATACAAACATGCATAAATTAACTTGAGCACAAACTTAAACATGGTTTAAATTATGTTAAATATGGTTTAAACCATGACTTATCAATTTTATTAACATTATCATTAAAAATTTAAATTTTTACGTATGTTGGATTTCATTATTGATATGTTTACCTTGTAATGTAATTTGTTAATTATGAAAATTATTTTATTTATAAAAATTTAAATGAACAATGTTATAAATTTTATTTCTTCCACAACATATAATATTGAAATGTTTTTTTTGAAGATTAAACAATTTAAGCAGTAATAAAGAAGAGAAGTGAACAAAATAATAAAAAGAAAAAATAAATAAGTAATGATGTATATTGATTAAACGATAAATAAAATCTTGTATTTCAACCGACTCTTCAAGCACTTAAGTTTAATCGTCATTCTAAACTGTACGTGGTTAATATAACTCATTTTTTATTATTTTATTTTTTAAAATATTTTAAATTTTCTATTTTACTTTCTTAAAAGGCAAGTAGTTTTAAATACTTAACACATACACATATGTATGTATTTCTAACATGTTTTTATTTTTGTTTTTATAAATTATGTATAAAATTTATAATTAGAATTGATTAATTTTTATTAAATAATACAATGTTTCTATGTTTTTAACAGCTTTTCTCATTAATATTACTTGTTAATTTAAAGATATTTTACATATTATTGATATGGTCATGTATATATCTTGTACATTTAACTTTACTTATAAACTCAATGGCAAGCAGGAGGTACATTTCATATGATTTAATGTCAAACATATTGATACATATACTTACATTGATATTAATGAAATTATATTTATCTTTGTACATATACGTATGCATAACCTGCATGTGGAAGATGAGCTGGAAAACAAGGGTGAGTACTTGACAGAAATAGCGGTGCATGCGCGTGCTCCAGGTTAATATGTATAGAACACACCATTTGACAGGGATACATGTTTCTATGTTAATCACACATGAGATACAGTATTATTGCATTATTAAAATATTATTTTGACTGCTTTTATCACGAATCAGGAATACGTGTTTATATGAACTGAGAGTCCCTCGAGTACGAATACTGTATAGTTTATATTCCAAATTAGAGCAGATGATAGTTGTTTGTATGCATAGATGAACCCATGGACTTCTATAACTCTATAAAAGTTTACTATTATAAAATATTATAATGCTATACTGCTTATACACACATTTGTAAGGTTACAGCTATAAAGTTTTAATTAACATTATATTCGTATATAAAATCACATGAAGTTACAACAGCAATCAGAGAGTGAACGAGCATGCCAGCATTGAGAATATTCTGCAAACAGTTCGGGAAGAGCTTGAGGAATCTTCAAACAGTACACGCTGAATGGAAGACGAGGCAAACACATTGCAAGATTTGAAGAAGTCCTTGGTAGAAGAAACAGCGTGTTGAATATAAACGACGAGCATATATACTCCTGCATGTGTATGCATGTATATCTGTATAAGGATAGATATAACAATGCATGTAAGTTAGTGAGTTATATTATGGAGCTACTTATATAGTATCTCACACTTCCTATCACTATTTGTTATTTCATGCATATTTATGGCTTGTTGTGTAGACACGCTTCTCTCTGAAGTGTATGTCCTTCAGAAAAGGAAGCTCAGGTAATATATATATATATATTTCCATGTTAATAATGTTTAATAAATGATTGAGATCCATACAACCGTACACATACGCATACAATTTTATTCCTTATATATGCTATGCACGTATAGAATCATCTATGGACGTGGGGAGAATCGTGTGTATGTGTACGGGCATAGTAAGTGTACAAGTTTACGAGTTTATGGAGTTTAGGATTTAATTCTAATTTTAAGGTATTTAATTTTTTCTACAGGTCTTTTATGCTAAATGCAAGGCTAGCTGAAGTCGAAAGTATGACTCATGATGTTGTAAGGGACTTAGAAATGGACATTACGAACTATGTTGTAAGTTATTAAATTAAATATACCATACAACATATGTATTACGGATAACAATATATATGTAAAATAATTTAATTTTGCTAAACTTATAACAGTGTGTGTGTGTGTGTGCATTCTAAATATTATATATGTTTAAATCTTTTTCTTTTCGTTTAGTGAATGATGCATATCTGCCGAAGCCCTTGAACACAGTTAAGGAATAGCTTGTGGAGTTTGACATGCCGCACTTATATCTAAGAAAGGGGAAGTTTACACTTGGGGGGGGGGGGGAAGAATCCAGTGGAAGGTTAGGCCACGGTGTTCATACTGACTTTTCCCCTCCCAGGCCTGTGGAGACACTTTCATCCCCTCCTATTCCTATATAGTGTATATCTGAACACACACACACTCTCTCTCTCTCTATATGTGTGTGTGTAATAACTAAACACACGTTCATATACATACGGTCTACACGCGTGTTGATACATGCATTTGCGGGACCTTGGCACATAGTACTTATAAGTTAACAGGGCAGATTTTCTGTTTGGGGATGGGACATTGGGGCACGGTGATCATTTAAAGGTCTCAAGGATGTGAAATCTGAATGTGTGTGTGTGAGAATGAGTGTACTGCTTGGTAAGCTTCTACAAGAAGAAATGTTAAATAATATATGGAATTATAACTTATGTTTATAATCATTTTTAAAATTTATTTTTATTGAAATTAAGAAGATAAAAGAAATAATTTAACAATACTATTTAGTCACACAAGGACAAAAACATATTTAGAGGATATAAAATTATATTTATAAATTAATAAGGTAAAATTATTTGAAATAACATATCGAGTAAAAGAGATTTAAAACGATAAGATAAAAAATTTGAAATAATGCATAAACATATAGTCTATGTTTATAATTAATTTCTATTGGTCCATTTTGACTTGAGATCGAGACAGATTTTAAACAATGTATAAATTATATTGCAAAAGTATGTAACTTATATTTATAATCATCCTTTGAATTCTTTTTTCTTTTTTAAAATTAAAAAGATAAAAGAGATTTGAAATAATCTATGTTCATAACCATATTTAAATAGAAACAGTCAGAAATAATATATATATATATATATATTATATATATATATATATATATATATATATATATATATATATATATATATATATATATATCATTTATATATTGATAAGAGCATATAAATAGTTCAAATTATAGGCAGAGAATAATAATTAAATTAACAATTGAATTAAGGGTTCAATTTAATAATAACTCACTAAATTAAGATAATTAATTAAGATAATAATTAAGTTAAACTTAAAATAAACTTACAGAGTTAAAGGTTCAACTTCAAATAAAATTAAGTTTAAACATAAGCTTAAGAATAAAATTATCAAAGAATAATAATTGAGTCAAAAAAGAATAATAAATTTATATTTGTGTTTTTGTGTATCTAATTTGATTTATTCTAAATTTACATCCAACAGTTTATCTTACCCCATCTTAACGGTTTTTATTTTTAAAATAACAACTAAGTTTAAGGTTTGGATAACAATTAATTAAAAATCATTAAATAATTAAATTTAAATATAAACTTAAGTATAAATAAAATAATATAAATTTATCCTAATTATTATTTTAACATAATGATAAACTCACTAAATTAAGAATAATAATTATTAATAATTAAGTTAAAATTATTAAATAATTAAGTTTAAGCATGAGTTAATTTAAGAATTAAGAATTAAAAGTCTAGTTTACTAAGTTAAGGATAACAATTTAATAAATTATTATGTATTAATTTTTATAATAAATTATTCAATATGTCTATCATGAACGTTTCAAATTACCATTCTAAATGATATCTAAAATATTCTATAGTGAACATCTTAAATTACCATTCTAATCATGTCCAAAATATGTTTATAATGAATGTCTTAAATTACCATTTTAAATCATATTTAACGGTTTATTTAATAGCCATTTAAATTTCATTTACAATAAATTTCGATAATTTTACAATAAATTTGACAATTATCGAAATTTAATCTGATGGTTATTAAACATCAGGTTAAAAATAAAAATTAAATTAAAGATTAATTTAAAGATAATTTATTAAGTCAAAAATAAGAATTGAGATAAATATTCATAAACCCACTAAGTTAAGAATTATTAAGTTAAGAATAATAATTGAATTAAAAATCATTAAATAATTAAGCCTATGTATAACTTAAAAATAAATTCATTAAGTTAAGAATTGAAAAAGTTAATAATGATAATAAATTTATATTATATTATCATTTAAATTATTAAATCCAATGGTTATCTTAAACTTACCATATAACCATTAATATCTGCCTCCGCATGTTGCAGAGGACATTTGGTATATGTGTATATAACAATATATCATTTGTCTTTGTAATGTATATGAAACTCCAAGGAATATTAAATATGAAATAAATAAACGATTTAAGCCGTTTGGTTAGAATATGCATAACAGATTCCAATCTGTTTTCGTATTATCTCATTTTAATATGAATCAGATATATATATGGAAATAAAATGGTCTTTTATAAACCTGCCTGTATTTAAGTGGTTTTTTATTTATCATTTTTTTTTTTGTTCTAGTTATGTATATACTAGTTCATATAATTTTTAATTGTTTCAAATGAAGTTCTATTTGAATTATCAATATTACAAGGTGAAACAAGCGTCAACATATTGATTATTAATAGGATTTCTGGCCTAAACATATGATAAGTGGGATGTAGCTGCTGGCTACAATGTGCCCATGTGATCCCAATAGCTTTGAAGAAAGGAATTGGTGCAAAGGCAACAAGAGTGATCATGGCCAATTATAAATTTATTGTGGCAAGAAGGTTAAGTATGATGATGTCCAATGCTTTAATTCTAATTAAGATTGTAAATGAGGAGTTTGAAAATCAAACTATGACAACCTTTTGAGTTAATTCTATATATTTAAGAATTTTTATGTCTATTGCCTTCGCTTATTGGAGTGACTTGGGGAATCCTCTAATTTGTTCAATGTTGCATGTCAAAGCAACAAGTATATTTTTCAACTTTTATTTCATATACACCTTAATTTCAAATTTGCTTAAATTTCTACTAATTCTATTTACTCCCTTGAATTACTAATTAAATAACAAAATTTTTACTCTTTTAATTGTTAGATTTAACTCAATCATATAAATTCTTATAAGCCTCTTTTACCTCCTTCATTATATTTAACTATTAAAAGGTATTTAAATCTAAAACATCACAATTATTAATGCATTTTTATTAGTTAGTTTTATAAAAAGAGTAATATATTTTTGTTTTAGTCATGGTTAATTCATGATGTTTATCAATGAATATTATAACTATGAATCTTAATTTTAACTATATTGAAAATGAAATTTAGTGTGTACAAAATTTAGGTATTATGAGTTAGCTTGGAGTTCATATAATTATAAAAAATGTTAAACAAAAAGAACATGAGAAAGGACTTGACTTCCACAAGTCCTACATCTACTGTTTAGCCAATTAGATACATGCATCTATGTGTGTTCATGGTATCAAGCCCACCAAGATAGAGTTGTACATCCATAATCCTCGACATGTTCCTCCTTCCCAAGGCCGTTCGCAAAAGCCAAGGTTAGCTTTACTAGGCACCAACTAGGGTTGTGGATGGTAAAAGCACAAATATAATGCATCATAAGTTGATGGTCCATTTCCAAAGGCTTGCAAAGCTACAAAGATGATGGATGATTATGAAGGATTCTTTGTCTATGCTAATTACGATAGTAGATTTAGCTAAGGCATCTTAAAATGGAGAGATTAAACATTTAGACATGCCCTAATCTATATTTATTATTATTCATTTGTTCCGTAGCACCATTAACAAGGGGGAAAACAAAGTATAAGTCGGCAGTTTTGTTATGTGAAAGGTCTATGTGAGTGGGAGGGCCTCGCAAACTAGGTTGGTATTCTACTACCGGAGAACCTATGTGTGTACATTTGTACAGCATTTGTAATAGTTATTTAATAATATGTCATATATGTGACTAGACATATATATAAAAACATGTGTGTGTACATTTGTACAGCATTTATACTTTATTTAAGAATATGTCATATATGTGATTAGACATATATACATCCATTCATAAACCCACTATTTTGGGGTGCAAAATCTACATTGTAAATGCTATAAACCTAAAATTTATGCATTTAAAACGAGATAGACACTGGTTCAGATGTGTTGTATTTTTTATATTCTACTGTTTTAGTTTCTCTCTACTATATACATACATACATATGGATTCTTTGTACATATTATTAATGTTGTGTAGTGAAATCATTATCTTAAATTAAGGACCTTTCTGCACCGACCCTAACCCGGAGTGAAGTAATCCACACCGAGCACTTAACAAAGTTGTCTCTAAATTTCATCCGTAATTAAGAGTTTTTTTAAGTGTAACCAATCCACACTAAAACTCTTAACATTTCTTATACTTAAGGAGTGCTCATTTTTCTTTGTAAATTTTAAGGGTTCTCCTGAAACCCTTAAAAAAATCATTTTATGTGCAGAGCTGCAATTGTGCATGACTAGGGTCCATGGCACATGGAAGAGGCAATGGAGGCAGCATTGCATCAAGGCATTTTGAGCAGCTCTTGGGTATGGGAGGAAGCCCACACACATTAACAAGCTCTACCAATCAACATGTAAGTTTTCTTTCTTCTCCTTTGTATTCATTCTTCAAATGCATTCATTTAGGTGGATGAAGAAGTGGAATGAGCTTTAGCTCCTTCTTATTGGTTAAGCATGGAAGCTGAGCTTATTGGCTAAGAGTTTTCTGGTCGGGCTGGAAGCCACGACCAGAATCTTGAGCCTAGCCATTGGCCGGCCAAAATCTTGAGTTTGGTCGTGGCTTTCAACCCAGCCAGCATGGTGTTTATTGGAGCTAGGTGACAAACCAAGCCGGCTTGAGCTCACAACGTGGGGGACGATTGCTAGTAGAGGTGGAGCTTCAGAGGAGGTCGTGGAGGTGGACGTGCAAGTGGTAGGTCTAGAGCTCGACTCCAGGTCGAGGATTAGAAGTTCTTTAGCTTCTGAGCAAGTTTTAGATGCTAAAGGTGTTGAGGAGGATGATTGAAGATGTGGCAGCTCGACTAGGAATAAAAAGGCAACATTCTAAGAATTGGACAAAGGAGCAAATTTTCACATTGGTGAAAATTAAGTAACAAGAATATCTACTCCATGTGAGATGACAAGCAGGCTCGTCGATGAGGAATACTCGTTGAATATGGCGATCCTCCTACAAATCCAAGAGAGATTGGAGTGGCTACATTGGATGTTCATATGATTCACGATGCGTTACTATCTTATGCTGTATTTGGTACACTGTTGAAATTTAAATATTTAAAATATTTAAGTGGTTTTTGGTGCGGATACCTTACCCTTAGCATAACCCATATATATGAAAGTTAAGGGTGGTGCAGAAGCATTACCCTTACATAAAGATTTTAGGCAGTTGGTGTACGTAACCCCTTAGTTGTTAAGTTAAGATAAGAGTTGGTGCAGAATGGCCTAAGACTCTCTCTCTCTCTCGGTGTGTGTATACGTGCGTACTGAAATGATTTGCCTTTACAGATTCCTGGACAAACATCTTTCAGATGAACACCAACGGTGTATCCGGCATGTGGAGAGCTCTAACCTCACAAAAGTAGCCAGTCGTGGCAGTACACGCTCCCTAGTAGAGAATTTCACCAAGTTTCGGATTTGGGTCAGGCCGGATTTCAACATTTACAGCATGCAGATTAAGCTGATTAAAATTGAGTGAATCAGCTGTTTATGCCGCCCAAATGCCTGCCTTCCTGAGAGATAAATGCTGGGAATTCGACTCTGCTCTCATGCTGAGGCCACCATAACCTAAAACGACATTTAATATATATGTTTGAATATACGTGTGTGAAATAAGAATAAATTAGATGAACAAAACACACTCCTGCACCTCCTTACAGGTTACACAATAACACATTGAAGACACATTCATGTGTATCTTAATCTCTTAGGTAGCTTCTCTCTCCCTCTGTTTATTAAACAGGAAATACACACACAAACACAAAATTGTAGTGTTCACGTTATGAAGAAAATATACTTTTGCTCACACACGCACATGCAAAAAACATTTCCCGACGAAATTAGTACATTTAAAACGAAAGAAGCAAGGACAAACATCTGGTTCTCCACTCGAGTCCTCAATATAAGTCTCGCAGCTCAATCAGGAGATCCGTACCATCCCTCTTCATACTCTCCATCTCCTTGAACTTCTTCATCATCTCCTCCACCGGTTCTCTTTTGAAGTCTTTATGCACAGACTCTTATCAGCTTGTCTTTCTCTGCTATCATACGTCGCCGTGTGTTACAATCTTGTAGCTCTTGGATGCTCACCACGTCTCCAACCTCCGCTGCACGCTGGTCTGGGCGCGCCACAAGCTGCATGTCGTCAGAGCTCGAAGCTGTTTAACACTCCACGCATATGCAGATACACACTATGTGTGTGGAGAAAGAGAGCATATGCTAAATACAAATGCTTTGATATAACAGAAGTACAAACATGTGTATAGAAAATACATATACATGGCACACAACATCAAACATAACAGATACAAGATACACACGTAGACACATCCAAGTAGAGACATCTATCACGCATATATGTACAACGTCTATGTAGACACATATAAAGTACGTATATATGACATACGAACATCGAGACTTTACAGGATTCCCCAAAAGAAAAGGGGGATATGATACATACAGTATTTCCAACTGCCAGGTGAGGAGAAATCTGGACGTCAGTTGCTGGGGACGGAGTTGGAAGGCGGACAAGGGAGTCCTCCATCTGTTGGACTTAATGAATAGTCTAGTTAAATACATACGCATGGACACACACCCATGCACGCAAAGATGATTGCGTACATACCGTTTCAGCCCTCAAGTGAGCATTCGTGGCCTCGCTAGAATTTACCTGCTGACATGGCCACATTATTAAAAAAATATGTGGTGTTGGCCTATATATGTATATATATATATGTCTATGTTGTATAGAAGGGTGTTATGTATTATATGTATTTATGTTCTATAAACAATGTAAAAAAAGAATATAGACTTACATACATACATAGTTAAGTTTTCCACAATCCAAGGTTCACTGCAAGTTTATCTATATCTATATATATGTATGGATGTACATACATAAATCATACACATATGTACATACTTGAAATTGAATAAGTGTGTTCCAATAGCTAACATATATACGCACTCACACCAAAATTTTAATACATAAGACATGCTTAATACTTATTTAGATGCTTAAGAATCATAATCATTAAAAAACAGCCTCACACTCCATACAACGAACACTTCAAGCAACTCCGCAAGTTCTGCAACCTGGAACTCTTCTTACAGAGCTGTTCTTCCCAATCAGAACAGAAGGCAGGAGATGACCAAGTTGCTTGTGCAGATCTGTCGCTCCACTGCCCCGTTCCATGTGCTGGATCGAGTCATGGATCTCACCTTCGACGTAGTTCTGAGGATGCTGCTGAGCAAGAAAGGTCAAAGAGCCACTGATATGGGAATTGGGGACTTTGTACCATATCTCAAGTGGATGGACACCAGCCGTTCAAAATCCCAGGCTATCATGGACCAGCTTGACCCGTTGATTCAGAAAGAGGTGGACAAGCATTGTAAGGTTCTTAATGCTGGAGGTGCTACCAAGATTTCATTGACATCATGCTGTCCAAGGGGTTTGATGACACATTGAACAAGTCTCAAGTTTTGGTACGTTCTTAGCTAAGTTTTCAGTATACATAGAGAACGAAAGGCATCGCTGTGATGGTGGAATGGTGGCTTAGCACG
The DNA here is from genome assembly GCA_003024785.1 of Selaginella tamariscina. Taxonomy (NCBI): domain Eukaryota; kingdom Viridiplantae; phylum Streptophyta; class Lycopodiopsida; order Selaginellales; family Selaginellaceae; genus Selaginella; species Selaginella tamariscina. The sequence goes on from PUQB01000354.1 coordinate 26,245, forward strand.
TTGGCAAGGTGCAAGCAGAACTCGACAGTGTCGTCGGGAAGAACAGGATCCGACATCCCGAAGCTAAAGTTCTTCGGTACAGTCGTCAAGGAGACATTCCGCCTGCATTCGTCGGTGTCAATATTCAACAACACAGGCATTGGAAAGGGATCCCAGTGCTTGGGAAGTTGGGAGTCTCCCAGATGGATGTTTCGATTGCAGCACTTGGAGATCCAGATGGGGCTCCTTATGGTTCAGTTCACTCTAGATGACTGGGATGGGAGTAATCCAAGGGAGCTTAACATGACGGCCAAGTGCCACACTCCCCATAGTCCCACCTTGAAAATCTCTACGTTTAGATTGCCCCTACATAATTTGAAAAAAATAATTTATATATATATAATATTATATTTAAAATGAAACTATATTGGTATATTTTAATTATGTCTTGCATACAATTAAGTGTTTCATTGTTTAAAATATTTTAATTTGATTATCATCGATAAATTTTAACTATTAAAATATTCAAAAACTAAAATAATTTAGTAATATTATATGTTTAAGGTCAATACTCCAACATAATTGTAGTGTCCGTGTTTACAATAACGTACATACATGTGTAAAGGATTGACTATCCCATACTAACATGTTTCCGTGGGATACGTTTGTGCATGACGTACGTACATTCATTTTAAAATATAAATTTCATTATTAAAATTAAAAAATTATGAATTTACATTTTAATAAACTAAATGCATGCACATTTTTCTAATTATTTACTCTAAATATTAAACATACGTAAGTCCTAGTGTATAATTCCATAATAAATTTATGTTAGTAATTAGATTTAAACTCTTTGCAGTCAGTCTGGAGGTTAATGAACACAAGTATGCAACGCACGTGTGCGTGAATAAAGACTATATCTAGCAAGGTAATATCAACAGCATCTCAAGAACTATGGGAGTCTTATGGAGAAACTTCCAGCACTAGTACATATACATATATCAAATGTTATATTGCATATTGGGCACTATATGTGGGAATGTACCTGGTTGAACACATGTTCAGCTACTGCACTTCCCTTACAAGTCCACCAAACAGCTTATCAGAGTTTCACTACGTTCGAGTCCTTGTTTGCAAATCTAACCATGTACCTCTTGTCCATCTGGTAACGAGGTTAAACCTACACAGCAGCAAACGTAACAGAGTTAGGTTGACAGTTCGTGCTCATAAACAGCTTGGTTGATAAGCTGTCCCCATTTTCCACATATCCCAAAATGAGGCAGTTCCAGCAAACAACATTCCGGTCTATAATCCCATTGAAGACACTCTCAGCCATATTCATATCTCCACATCTTCTATACATGTTCGCCAGAGTGTTTGCCACAGCTACGTCGGGGTCGAGCCCTTGGAGATTTGACATGTTTATGAATGGCCATTCCCTTCTCTAAAATAGACTGTTACTTGTCAGCACCAAGAACAGCACACGCCTTCAGTGCTGCATCAAAGGTGACAGAGTCCGGAGCTCATGAACAAGTTCAAGGCTGTAGAACTCTCTCCGTTTTCCACATATCGCAGAATGTGAGAGTTCCACGACACATCATCCAATCAAAACCATCTGCATACTTCCGCACTTTGTATACATGTCCACCAAAGTGGTCCTGGATACCCCCATTCCCCACTCCAAACAAAGCTGCCTCATGTGTTGAGCGAGACTTGCAGTGTTGCAACAAACATTGCAGAGTCCGTCTCGCAATGCATAAATCCAAAGTTACACTATACTCCCCATTTTTCACGTATCCCAGAACGAGATGTCCGATCAGAAGCAATGTTGGCTTGCTGAATGCATCCGCATTTGCATACATTTCCACTAAGGTGGTGGCTACCATTATATCCGAGTCTAAACCAAGATCCTTAGCTAGCTTATGAATTTCTCCAGATAAACATTGTAAACAAGTCTATCGCTACGGAGCTTTCTCCGTTTTCCATGAAATAGCATTCCGACGAATCATCCGGACAAAGACATCCAGTGCGTGTTCCATGCTCCCGCATTTTCTGTACATATTCACCAGGGAGGCTGCGACAATTACAACGGATTCAAACCCTCGCTCTCTCAGTTGCATATGGATTGCTACAGACAATACTGTTGTTTGAAATGCTCACATGACTTCAGTGCTGCAATGAAGGTACACTTGTCTGGTTCACAGTCCATAGTGGTAAACAAGTCCATTGCTTTGCAGAAACAGCATCCCGATAAGCCATCCGATCAGATACATCCTGAGCACATTGCATGCTTCCACATTTATTTTACATATAGGTTAGAGCAGAAGCTACTGTGTGGTAATTAGCTGCAACTACATCCTTATGTAGTTTTCTTCCTCCTTGCGAGTCCCTTGTTTTGCTACATTGTTTTAATGCAACAACGACTTACTTCATTGTCCATTGTTCTTGTCTTTTACTTTTTGAGGACCCGAACCTTTCTTCCAGACATCCAAGTTTTCCTTCCATGCCGCTCAAATTTGAAATTCGAATATGGAAAGTATATTTCACTGCAGTGTACATGTATATTGTTTCTTGTTGCTTTGTACACGTTGGAGAGCAAAACTAATGTAACAGAATCCATGGATCCATCGACTTTGAGTGCCGAGTGGGCAGCCTGTAAACCGCGCTCTCAATCTCACCAGCGTTGCCCACTCCCGTGCATCTGGCACAAATGGCATGGTCCTCACGAGCTCTTCTGCTTCAGGAAGCCTGCCTATCCTTACCAGAGTGTCAATCATGCTCGAATACTGCTCATGCCGAGGCATTAGTTCGTAATCAACAGCCATGGAGACAAACAATCGCCAACTATAGACAAACATATCTACATGGTTACATGCATTCAGAAGAGTCGAGAAACTAACGTGGTTTGGCTTGTTTCCTTGCAATGTCATCGCATGAAGCACCTCCATTGCACGCTTCCCATGCCCAGATCCCGCATATGATGTGATCATTGAGTTCCACGCTACAGGCATTTGCTCAAAGAGTTTCCTCACTCTCATTGTATGCCATTCTGTGCACTTATTGCAGACCATGAGAGAAGGTCCCTCTCTGGCACCACACAAAAGATCTTCCTCGCTTCCTCAATCTGCATGACGTGCGCAAATCCAGTAATCATTGATGTCCTTCACAGATATTTGATTGAATAGAAATGCTGCCTCCTGCTTTTGTCCGGCTTGGGTACATCCAGATATCATCGTGTTGTACGAAACTAGATCACTCTCGAAAAGCTCTATTGCTCCCTGCAGATAACCGTTCAGAACATATGCAGCAAGCAACGGAGTTCCAGATAAACACGTTCACCTCGGGAACCGGTCGAATAAACACTTTGCTTCCTCGACTTGCTTGTCTCAGGCGTACCCACTTATGATGGCCACCAAGTTCTTCTCCACACTGTGTCGAACAGTTTCCTCTCTTCTTGCAAATGGCCTTCCTGAGCAAATGATTCCACCATTGTGCTCCAGGATATCACGTTAAACTCTGGCATTGCGTCTGGCTTCAACAAAATGCCCACTATGGGTAAAGGCTGTGAGCATTGTATTCCAGGAGATAATAGACCGGGCAGGCATTCTCAAGAACAGATCCCATGCATAAGTAATCAGCCCGCCTTGTGCGTATGCATCTAGAAGAATGTTCCAGGACACGACGTTTCGCACGGGCATGCTGTCGAAGCTCCTGAGATTTTTGTAAATGTCCCTTTTGGGCATATGCTGCAAGCAGGGTGTTTACAGACATTTCAGTATACTCAGGCATCTGGTCATAGACCCGTTTAGCTTGTTCTATTTCTCCGTTTGTGCAAGCATGGCAGTGCATGCAACAGAGTTCTTCTCTGGCATCGTATCGAACGTTTTCTTAGCATTGTAGGCATATCCCACAAATCCAGGAGAAACAATTAAGTTGATCTATGGCATCAAACCCAAAGTTTGCTTCTTCGATGCTACCACATTTTCTGTACAGTTCTATTAAGAGATTGGATAGGTATCTGTTGTTTCGGCAACTGCTGTGAAGAATTTGCTCGTGGATGTGCCTAGCCCTCTCCAGGTCCTTATTTCCATTGCAGAATCTTACAAAAGAAGCAAGATGGTCTTGCTGTTCCCTCTATCTCTTTCTTGTTTGAGTGTCAACTGCTCTCAGCATTTACATTTCTTTGTAATATTCTGGCTGTATATACGTGTGTGTGTGTTGAGCACAAATAGATATGCACATCTACGAGTGTTAATGGTTGTACACACTAAACACTAGCTTTTATATCAGGTTCCATGGGGAGGTAATTGGATGTTTAATCAATTACGTGGACCAGTCCGAGGATTCACCTTCGTATACATATATAAAGACATGCTTATATACATGAATGTCTCCGTTTTGTGCAAGCATGGCAGTGCGTGCAACAGAGTTCTTCTCTGGCATCGTCATATATCTGTGCACACAGACAACTGGTTGCATATGTATGATTTATACATGTACAGTGTACACACATGACATGGGATTTTAACTAGAAATTTGGTCTATTGGACGATGGCCATGAGATCATTGGGAATAAGTGTAGCGATGTGAAGTACCTAATGGATTCTTTGAAAGTGTTACATATAGTGGTGGAACTCTCTCTCTCTCTCTCTCTCTCCTCTCTCTCTCTCTCACACCACACACACACACACACACACACACACACACATATGGGTCCATACATACATAAGCTTCATTAACACTTAATTTCAAAAAACAATCTTAAAGGCCCTCGGGTAGTTACTTTACTGTATTAACTCACAGCAAATTATAAAGTGTGGTATCTTAGTAAGTGGAACTTTTATACAGACTCAAACCGTACTTAGTGTATAAAGTATAATACATATTATAATACGTGTCAATATATAATAAACTGAAACTATTTAAGAATTTAATTTATAGTTAATGAGATAATATTCCATAGTATAAAAATTAATAACATTTTAAAATAATAAAACAGCATATAAACATAAAGGAAAAGTAGGGGACAACAAAAATTATTTATACCGTTTCAAAATTGTATTATGATTTTTAAATAGTAATACTTAATAAAGATTATGTATTTAACTTATAACATATTTTTAATTGAATAAAAAAAGTTTATTTATTATTAAAAATATCATAATTGCAAATGTTAAGAAATATCATATTTTAAAACAATTATATTATATTGCAATCTATATATTTAATTGATTACATTTAAAATTAAATATAAAAAAAAAAATTAATCATAAAGTTTTCTTGCATTTTTTAAAGATTTATTATAGTTTACTATATAAATATAAATATACTAATATATATATTTTTAAAAAGCTTTATAATTAATTTATATTTTATATTTAGTTTTAAAATGTAATTAATTAAACATATATATTGCAATATAATATTTCAAGCCAATCTTGAAATTATAATACATATGTATATCCCTTCGTTAGTAAATATTTCAGATATAATACGCATTAGATTGAATAAGAATGTATTTGTATATATTACAGACTCCAGGTTGGATTATAAATATTAACTCTCTTGACACTTATAAACTAAATGAAAGTTCCATGTAGTTGAGGTAATAATAATATTTCAAAACATCACTGCAAATGTCCAACTTGAAGATCACAATAACATTATTTTCAATTTAAATTTCTTTTAAAGTATTCTAGTAACTCTAATGTTATTATATTTTTTATTAATAATTTAATAGCTTTAATAAACTACACATTCTTTTAATTATAATGGATTTTTCAGAATTGTGTGAGTTTGTTGATCAAAGATAACTTGGCCAAACACTCACGCACCCACACACACGCACACACACACAATAAATGGATGAGTTACTGCGTAATTCATATTTTATATAATTATTAGTATATATACTCTAAGAAGGTCCATTTGGTACAAAGAACCGCTTGTGGCATAACTAGTGCCCTTACAAAGTGCCAGTAGACAAAACTACTATATAATTACTCTCTCTCTCTCTCTCTCTCTCTCTCTCTATGAGCTCTTAACGACACCTTACTCATAAGTTTAATAAAAATGGGAGACCAGGATATATCAATTTATACGTGTGTGACGGAGAGAGAACTATAGACTTAATATCTTACATATGCTACTTATTAAAATCAGATTTGTAAATCAGAAAAACACATTTTCATGGAAATATTTATATAAAAATATGGTGTGTGCATGTTTATTTCTTTTGTATGCATGTGAAACATACATTGTGTGTGTCTGTGTGTGTGGAAACTAAATAGAAAACAGCAACGCTTGGAATTTTCAAGTTAATAAATTTAAATAATTATAGATTAGGGATTATAAATTACGATGTACATAACTTTTCTATAAAAATATTTGGATTTATACACTATTTCATATATAAATAAAAAAATAAGAAAAACATTATGAAATAAACATTAATATATATCCTGGATAGTTATAACATATAAGTTGTATGTGTGCACATTAAGTTACATGAGATAAGATATGATCCTTATTCCTAAACAGATTGAAAAGATTTGATTTCATAATGTTTTCCCGTCTTTTATATATATGAAATATTGCAAATCTTTTTTCTTAAAATTATCTACACCATAATTATATTTCAATAAAACATTCCAAAAATATTTGTTAAATATTTATATCTCCCAATCTATAATTATTTGGGAATTGTCAACTTCAAATGTCAAATATATATAGAAAAGTGTTGTTGTTTATTAACAATGAAATATATAAATCTAGTTTCATAAGTAGCATATGTAAGATATTCACTCACTCTTATATAGTGTATGTGTGAACACATATAGTCACACAAAATACTGAGAGAGAGATTTTAAGTATTAAATGATTTATAATATGCAATTATGTTGTTCTATTTTATAAAGTTTCATCTATGTTATATATGAGACTGTTCTGTATACAGATGATACATAAAAAATTATAAATAAAATTTTTAATTTTATAAGTCAATTTACGTTTATATATTATTAAATCATAAGTTTAAGTTACAAAAGTTATTCCAATGGAATACTAATTTAATTTAAAAATATTTATGTATATTTATTAATACAGATACAAATGAACACACATAATACACATGTACAACAGATGTAAACTTTATATATATATATATAATATATATATACACACACACACACATTGATGATTTAAATAGTGTTTATGAGCGAATAGGTATATATTAACATTATCTCTGTGATTTGTCTAAGCTAATTAATAATTGATTATAATATTTTAATAAGATCCAATTGAGTTTTACATCATTTAAGCAATAACTATTATATTCAATATACAAATCCGTAGATATGCATATGTATGCTTATCTATTTAGAGGTTACCTCATGCATATACATTTTAATGCTTAATTAAATATTAAATTTTAGTATCCAACACTCATCCCGTGTATATATAATGTATACCTGTCTCACCATATTGATGTTTATATTTATACGGGTCTTGGCAAATTAAATTTTTTCTAGGGCAAATGCCCATATTCATATATAGTATCATATATTCTCATTTACCCATAAATTATGACATATATATATAATATCTATAAATTTAATATTTTATCATAAGGTGACACAAGTTTTTAAACATTTGCGTGGTTAATATATGGCTTGGACACAAATACATTTCTACACAATATGTATGGACATTAAACAATCAAATCTATTAAGGTGCCACGTCAGTGAGTATGCTTTGTATACTGCCACGTTTACATTGTTATCACTTCTGCATCATCACACGATGCAATACACGTGTACTGGTGATAACGTGGCATGCCACCTAAGCATTAATTTAATTATTATTAATTTTATAATTAATTAATGTATTAAGATAAATTAAGCTTCAAAAGTGTAAGAAATGTGTGTACATACATGTGTACGATGACATACAATATAAAGATTTAATGTGTTAATTAATTCATGTAAGTGCATAATCACACATTTTTTAATTTTTATTTATATATTTAAATTATATTTTAATAATACAGTATTCAATTATAAAATAATGATCAAATAAATAGCATATTAAAAATTATTTTAAATTTTAAATTTAATATATTAAATTAAATTAGATTCATTTCATTCAAATTTAACATTAATAATATAACAAGTTAAGTTCCTTACTTTCTTATTTCATATTTATAATTATATTTTTTAGTTGTTAAATTGATTTTTGTACTTTTTGCATTTCTCACATTAATTTATGAATAAAAATTTGCTTTTTATTGCATAAAAACAAATTATTATTTTTGTTAGTTTAAGGTTTCTCATTTAGTATAAAAATAAGAAAAGGAAAATATAAATATAAATTTAAAGTATCCCTAAAAACATAAAATTACTTTAAGAAAAAAATTATTAAAATGTTAAATTTGAATAAGAATGATCTTAAGGTATATTAAAAATAATAATCTAAATAATTTTAAAATGTAGTGGCATCTGGTATTTTATAAATTGAGTAGTGAAACATTTTTAATATTAAAATAAAAACTATTTGAGCACAAAATATATAAAAATAAAAATGTATGATTTTGTACTTAATTAATATACTTAATCTTTATATTATAAGCCATACACACATGTATGTACACACACACATTTTCTCACACTTGTGAAGCTTAATTTATCTTAAATACATTAATAATATTTATACGACTAATCTCTTTTTATAATAAAAACTAATGCTAGGTGGCATGCCATTTAACACATATCCCCTAAATGCCATTTGCGCTAAAAAAAACCTTATCATGTCATGTGTGTATAATGAAATAATGAAATTACTTGTTTAGGTTTTTTTTATGAATTGGTACAATAACATGAAAAAGGAAAAGACAAAAGAAAAGAAAAAAATATGATTTGCAAATTTTTATAAGATTTATAAAGAATTTAAAATAAATTTTAAAATCTTGATATTAAAACTTACCTTATATTTGATATAGTATCCATAATTTAATTTATGTTTTTTTGAAATTATTTACTAAGTAATCAATACATAAATCTTTAAGAAAATAAATGTTTAGATTGGAATAATTTTGATTAAACATATGATTTAATACTTATATGTTATATTAAAACATTTATTTATAAGTCAAAACTTACATATTCTATTTATATCCAGAACAGTCTCGTGTATATAACATACTTATGAAGAAAATTACATATTATAGATCATCCAATACTTTAAATATGTTTTCATATTCTCTCGTACACACGTACACAACCACACGGCTCTTTAACCACATTTGAAAATCATTGTGTGTACAGTATACATGCCTAAAAATACATGTGCATATATTTGTGTGTGTGTGTGTGTTGACTACTTATGTGTTCATATATATAGGTCTCCTCTGCCATCAGATCCAGCGCTCTCAGTATCTCTAACACCTGCTTGATATGAAAAACATACCAAAAAAGTTCTGAAATGTGTATGTATGTGTGTGTTTGTGTGGATCTATCCAAAAACATGCTATGTATGGCATATGTCTTGATTAATTGTGTTTCAGCTGCTCTGTTATATGTATTTATGAAATGTGTATGCTATTGTTGTGTGTTGCATGTATAGACAAATGTCTACTAGATACGTACACCTCAGGCATATGCTGCATTGTTAACATGTTAACTCTGAGTGGTGTGGTGTGCTTACACATTTGTAATCTCTACCTCTCTCCTCCCTCCTCCCTCTCTCTCTCTCTCTCTCTCTCTCACACACACACACACACACACACACACACACACAAATTTGTGTACATATACACATACATATTGTGTATGTGAATGTACACACGCACATACCTGTGTGTGGTGTGTGTGTGTGTGAGAGAGAGAGAGAGAGAGAGAGAGAGAGAGAGACTTGAAAGTACTAAGACGTAGAGTACCTGGGTAGCTCATTCTCCTGTAAAGGTTGAGCCCAATTTCAGCAGCTCCAAGACGGACAGCTTCTGCAATCATAGCCGTCCATAAACCAGAATCCTTTCTCGAACTCTCATCAAACACAATCCTAACGTCTCTCAAACTGCCACACCTCGCATACATCTGTACAAACCCTCGCATCCATCTTGTGACCGAGTTCCATTATCACCTCATGTACATATGTTGTATCTTTAAAAACACACAATGTTGTTGTGGTGTGTGTGTGCGCCTTGTGGAAAGAGTGTAGAGACCTCCCTCTTTGGTTTAGTCCCTTCTATGTCCATATAACTAAGAACTCTACGGCTACTTGCTTCCCAGTATCTTGAAAAAACCCAGAATGGGCATTTGCAGCAAGCATACGGACCAAGAGGTGTTCCTTTTACTCTTCTGGACCATTTCCTGCTCGTTATGGCCGCTGGATCGTGGACCTTGAGAGCAAAAACATAAAAGGCTGGGACTACGTTGCACGCGAAGGTGCCCACTGGTTGGAAGGGACGAGAACGGCAACAAGGCTGTGCTTTGGCAAAACTTACTTTGCACGCTCTGTATAACGGGTGCACAGGAGAAGGTTAAGACAGCTGGTAAGGTTGTCAACTTGGTTTTCCCGTTTGTCAAGTCCGGGACGAAGGCATTATTCTCCAAGAGCTTTTTACGGGGTTCTCACGTTACTATGTGAGGATTGAGGGTGAGGATGGAATGCCTGAGCCAACCCTGCAGACAGGTCAGGAACGACGACCTTCATCTCCTCCTCAGTTGTAATATGCAAGACCAGCTTGTTGCCGAAGTCGGCTATATGGTCAACTCTACCTAGGCTGGCCTTGGATCACAAACTACCGTCCCATGGAGATGCAGTTTTCACGTACGGGAGGGCTTGGTAATGCTAGTGGAACTACTTTCTCCCTTGCTCACACAGCACCGGATGGGGCGCATACCATTTTCGAATGGGACATGGGAATGTGTGCTTACGATGTTTCTGCGAGCCAGAGACTAGAAAGCTATCCAGGATGCCGGGTACGGGCGTGTAATACCACCCCATTTCATGGGTGTGACGGCAGGCATCCTTGCCCTATGTCTACGACTAAGCTCCCCTTCTCCCATAATTGTAGGCACACAGTTGTCTGACGTTTCCGATGATGAAGTTTTAGTATTTCTTCGTTATAGCTTTAAATAATATCTATATTGTAGCGTTTGCAGTTTATATACCAGTGGGCCAGCAGCAGATAGTGTGTGATATAGCTCGAGTGCACAGAGAGTCCGATGTATGAGCAGAAGCACCCATATATACTGTTTATTTTCATAAAAGTATTAAAGTGGATCGTACTAGCATTTATATGTATGCTGATGTGTACATGCACACAAGTCTTAAATATCTTCACTGCATATGTTGTGTGTACATCCATGTCACACTGAATATTTAATTTTATATTTTAAATGAATAATAATCATAAATATTATTTTAATCATGAAATTTGCTTTTTACGTTCTATATGTATATAAGCATCTTTTACTTAACTACAAGGAGGAGAATTAGATTTGGCTGTCTGAACACATAATCTATAGATAGGATATTAAATGTTTTTATTATAGTTCACTTATAAATGGATGTAAGATAAGGTTCATTAAAAATTAGGGCATGTAAATGTAATGTAAGGTTCACTTGCCAACTTACATGCATTTGCATTTCAGTGATTTAAGTAAGCATAGATACTAATCACTTGCTTTGTTGATTGTTAATAATAAATAATTAAGAGAGTTGTTTATAGGTTTTAAAGAGTATATTAAAGATAAATAACAGGAGGGCACCGCCATCTTCGGAAAGAAGGTTAGGATGTTTATTTTGGAAAAGATTGTGAATGGATGGAAAGATTAAATAATTTAAGATTTAAAAATCCTATAAACAAGATTTATAAGATCTTAAGCAAATTGTTGAAGAAAGTAGAAGAGACCCATAATTAAGTTAGTATCTAAATTAGGCTCATGTGCAACAATAATGAACCAAAACATTACTATCATGTACACACACTTACAACGTCTAGAGTTGGTGAATGTTAAGTTTATAACTGTTCAATTTTTATTTTATGTATTTTTAATAAGATTGAAGACAAGCTCCAGTATCGAACCAAAGATGTGACATTTATCACATGAAAGTACTGGCAAAAACAATGTGAAAATGTAATCATTAAGAAGTTATAACTTTCAAATTCACTAAATTAAATTTTTTTCACTACTCAGACATTACATATAAGATGAACATAACCTATTTATATATTTTAATTTTTTAATTAATAAGTCCAATTAGAATACAGCCGTTTTTAAAAGAAAAAACTATTGACTTTTACGAGAATTACACTTTACATGTCAGAGTATTAGTGGGTGTGACTACGTGACTTAGGAGAAAAAGTTTTTCATAAAAATTGTTATATCAACGTGGAATAATATAATAAAGAATATTCATTAGAGCGAATATATTTTATTATTTTTAGGTTTAAATATATTATTTTATCTTTGTGTATCATACTTAATAAGTTGAGGATCCTTAAATAACGAAAGAAGATGTTATTGATAACAATAATAGAGAGCATAAGATCTTAGAATAATGAAAGAAGATATTATTGATAATAGCAATAAAGAATATAAAGACAAAGATAACAAAAGTATCATTTAGAACAACCATTATATATAAGCTCTTGTTAGCAATCCTTTAATGTGCCCTTGTGAAAATAAAAGGATTTCCACGAATATATGTTAGTTTTGGTTCGCTATCAAATTCAAATTGGTGTTTTATCATGTTCTTGGACATATATTCCAAGGAGATCTTCACACTTTTGTAAATCCAAACTTAAAAAGTTTATACATAAAGTTATATGTAAGTAGTATATAACATGATTATAAATATAGTTAAATTAAACAGTTAATAAAACATTTAACAGATGTGATTCACGAATGTGTATATATAATTGTGTGTGCGAATTAGAGAAAGAGCTGTATTATTAGACCTAGTAAAGAAATTAAAATAAAACTATTAAAAATATAAAAAGTAAAAATAACTATGCAAAATCAAATTAATATAATAAGTAATAATACATGTCACATTTAAGTGTAGAGCAGTGTATGTGTATATATAAATTAATATTCTTATATATTTTGTAAATTCATATATAAAAATTAACTAGGCACTGTAGTCATAAATAGAAATATAAAAGGTTTGAATTTCCTAAATAACACACACATATATATAAACGAGCATGATTCTTCTTTGCACTTCACAGGCATTATTGCATGTTGTGTAAGGTGGGATGTGTAATTGTACTGTATTACCACGGTTGAGTGGGATTTCTTTGTACTGTAAATGGTTAATAACTTGCTAAATTAATATTTGGGACATAATACTAACCCTTGGTCCATCTACATATGAATGAAAAAAAAGAAAAAAAATTTTTTAAACGAAAACACATCTTAAATTAATTTATGAGAACAATTATAAAAAAACGCAAGGGAATTTCTAGCTACGTGGCCGTGGGTTCAATACCGTTGAAGGGACGTGTGTGCAGCTGCGGGATGGCCATTCAATCCACCCAAATTATTTGTATTGGTGAGGTAAGATTGCTTCTTGTGGATGATCTGATATCTTTGTCTGAGAATAATTAGTTTGAGATTTCAAACCAAGGTTTGCTACAGAAGGATGATGCTCTCGATGTAGCAAAAGGTTCTTTGAGTACAATCTCAACAACGCAAATTAAATCAGGTACACGAGTTATACTTAGGTACCATATATATCACGAGGTGTGAGTACCGAGAACATAAGGTGAGAAGTTTATACAATAAATGAGAGACAATTATAATGCACTTACAGGTCGGAAGGGTCATTCCTGCTCGTTACGGCCGATGGATCGCGGACCTTGAGAGCAAAAACATAAAGGCTGGACTACGTTGCACGCGAAGTGCTGGAAGGGACGAGAACGGCAACAAGCTGTGCTTACTTTGCACGCTCTCCATAACGGTGCACAGGAGAAGGTTAAGACAGCTGGTGAGTTGTCAACTTGGTTTTCCCTTTGTTAAGTCCGGGACGAAGAGGTGCAAGGGCATTATTCTCCAAGAGCTTTTTACGGGTTCTCACGCGGTTACTATGTGAGGATTGTTGAGGGTGAGGATGGAATGCCTGAGCCAACCCTGCAGGACAGGTCAGGGAACGACGACCTTCATCTCCTCCTCAGTAGACCAGCTTGTTCCGAAGTCAACTCTATGTAGGCTGGCCCGTGGATCACAAACTACGGTCCATGGAGATGCAGTTTGCTTATCTATTTTAGAGATTACTCATGCACGTACATTTTAATGCTTAATTAAATTTAAATTTTAGTTTCCAACACTCATCCCAATTTATCACCAAATTACACCCGTGTATATATAATGTATATCTCTCGATGTTTATATTTATACGGGTCTTGGCAAATTAAATTTTTTCTAGGGCAAATGCCCATATAGTATCATATATTCTCATTTACCCATAAATTAATGACATATATATATATATATATATATATATAAATATACTAATTTAATATTTTATCATAAGGTGACACAAGTTTTTTAAACATTTGCGTGGTTAACACAAATACATTTCTACACAATATGTATGGACATTAAACAATCAAATCTATTAAGGTGCCACGTCAGTGAGTTACTGCCAACAAAGACGTTTACATTGTTATCACTTCTGCATCATCACACGATGCAATACATTTAGCCGTGTATCAAACAACGGCATTTGCTGGTGATAACGTGGCATGCCACCTAAGCATTAGTTTAATTATTATTAATTTTATAATTTAAAAAAGATTAATTAATGTATTTAAGATAAATTAAGCTTCAAAAGTGTAAGAAATGTGTGTACATACATGTGTATGATGGCATACAATATAAAGATTTAATGTGTTAATTAATTCATGTAAGTGCATAATCACACATTTTTTATTTTTTATTCATATTAAAAATTATTTTAAATTTTAAACTTAATATATTAATTAAATTAGATTCATTTCATTCAAATTTAACATTATAATAATATATACAAGTTAAGCTCCTTACTTTCTGATTTTATGTTTGTAATTATATTTTTTAGTTGTTAAATTGATTTTTGTACTTTTTGCATTTCTCACATTAATTTATGAATAAAAATTTGCTTTTTATTGCATAAAAATAAATTATTATTTTGTTTTAGTTAAGGTTTCTCATTTAGTATAAAAATAAGAAAAAGGAAAACATAAATATAAATTTAAAGTATCCCTAAAAACATTAAAATTACTTTAAGAAAAAAAAATTTAAAATGTTAAATTTGAATAAGAATGATCTAAGGTATATTAAAAATAATAATTCTAAATAATTTTTAAAATGTGGTATTTTATAAATTGAGTAGTGAAACATTTTTAATATTACAATAAAACTATTTGAGCACAAATATATAAATAAAAAAAAATGTATGATTTTGTACTTAATTAACATACTTAATCTTTATATTATAAGCCAGACATACATACACATGTATGTCATTTTCTCACACTTGTGAAGCTTAATTTATCTTAAATACATTAATTAATATATTTTATATGATTAATCTCTTTTTATAATTAAACTAATGCTTAGGTGGCATGCCATTTAACACAGATGCCTATTTATCATGTCATGTGTGTATAATGAAATAACAAATTACTGGTTTAGGTTATTGTTATGTGTTATGTGTTATGTGTTTGTCTTATGAATTGGTACAATAACATGAAAAAGAAAAACACAAAAAGAAAAAAAAGATTTGCAGATTTTATAAAATTTATAAGAATTTAAAAATAATTTAAAAATCTTGATATTAAAACTTCCAAATGAACCATACCCTACGTTTGATATAGTATCCATAATTTAATTTATGTTTTTTGAAATTATTTACTAGTTGGAATAAGTAATCAATACATATAAATCTTTAAAAAAATAAATGTTTAGATTGGAATAATTTTGATTAAACATATGATTTAATACTTATATGTTATATATCAAAACATTTATCAAATTACTTATATACTATCTGTATCCACAACAGTCTCATGTATATAGCATACTTTATGAAGATAATTGCATATATAGATCATCCAATACTTTAAATATTTTTCATATTCTCTCTCTCGTACGTACACAACCACACAGCTCTTTAACCACATTTGAAAAGAAAGTGACTACTTATGTGTTCACGTATATAGGTCTCCTCTGGATTCATCCCCATCAGATCCAGCACTCTCAGTATCTCTAACACCTGCTTGATAAAAACATACCAAAGTTCTGAAATGTGTATGTTTGTGTGTTTGTGTGGATTCTATACAAAAACATGCTATGTATGTAGTATATGTCTTGATTAATTGTATTTCAGCTGCTCTTGTTATATATATTTATGAAATGTGTATGCTATGTGTGTGTGGTTGTTGCGTAGATACGTACAGCTCGGGCATATGCTGCATTGTTAACATGTTAACTCTGAGTGTGGTGTGTACTTATACATTTGTAATCTCTACCTCTCTCCCTCCCTCCCTCCCTCTCTCTCTCTCTCTCTCACACACACACACACACACACACACACAATTTGTGTACATATACACATACATATTGTGTATGTGAATGTACACACGCACATACCTGTGTGTGTGTGAGAGAGAGAGAGAGGAGAGAGAGACACTTGAAAGTACTAAGACGTAGAGTACCTGGGCTGTAAAGGTTGAGCCCAATTTCAGCAGCTCAAGACGGACAGTTTCTGCAATCATAGCCGTCCATAAACCAGAATCCTTTCTCGAACTCTCATCAAACACAATCCTAACGTCTCTCAAACTGCCACACCTCGCATACATCTGTACAAACCCTCGCATTCATCGTGAGTTCCATTATCACCTCATGTACATATGTGTTGTATCTTTAAAAACACACAATGTGTGTGTGTGTGTGTGCGCGCGCCTTGTGGAAAGAGTGTAGAGAGCCTCCTCTTTGGTTTAGTCCCTTCTATGTCCATATAACTGAAGAACTCTACGGCTTACTTGCTATTCCCAGTATCTTGAAAATACCCAGAACGGGCATTTACAGCAAGCATGACGGACTAAGAGGTGTTCTGCTTTAGCAAAGATTCGAGCATGGATTGTAACTGTTCAATGCGTCCCATCTTAACAAGAAGGTTTCTTATAATCTATCATGCATTTTCTGATCGAATCTGCTCGAATCATACTCTGGGCTCTTCTTACCTCTTCTGGGCACTTGCTGTGAAAGAACGTATATAGATGTACATCACACATGCACGTTTTTGACGTGCTTTCGGAGGTGTTGTTCCATTTTACTGCGTTATTCTGGGTCTTTCACAGACCAAGTTGCGTTCTGTTTCCCTGTGTTGCACTGCCTGAGCTTTCAATCTAAACGTCTAAAACGTGAGCTCTTAAGCATCTCTCGCCCTAATAAAAAGGCGCCAATTCAAATTCAAAACCTTTACTTTCGTGATTTTTCTACTAAATTTTGGAGTTACGTGCTATTCATGTGCATAATAATTCCATGAAATATTTATGTACATATAAATGAGATTTATTTAGTGAGCTTATTTATTTAGATGTAAATAAGAATGTAAATTAAGACGTAAGTTAAACGTAATTTTGGTGTGCCTTCAAACGTAGCTTCTTCCCCCCTGTGAAAAAAAAGTTAGTTATATTTTTTACACCAGGAATCTACGTACTAACAGTAGAAAGATGATGTTATACAACACAACAATATCACGAGTATATACACAAAAAATGATGTTAAGTAATAATATGAATTTAAGTTAGAGCGTGGGTCTAAACACTAAATCAATTATCTTAACATTATATATATCTATTAAAAATAAAAATAAACCAAAATGTGGTGCGAGAGAATATTTTAGCTACTTGCCCCTATGTCTACCCCTTCTCCCATTTGTGTAGACACACAGTTGTCTGACGTTTCCGGTGATGAAGTTTTAGTATTTCTTCGTTATAGCTTTTAAATAATATATCTATATTGTAGCGTTTGCAGTTTATATACCAGTGGGCCAGCAGCAGATAGTGTGTGTATATAGCTCGAGTGCACAGAGAGTCCGATGTATGAGCAGAAGCACCCATATATACTGTTTATTTTTCATATGAAAGTATTAAAGTAGATCATACTACATTTATATGTATGCTGATTGTGTACATGCACACAAGTCTTAAATATCTTCACTGCATATGTTGTGTGTACATCCATGTCACACTGAATATTTAATTTTATATATTTTAAATGAATAATAAATCATAAATATTAATTTTTAATCATGAAATTTACTTTTTACGTTCTATATGTATATAAGCATCTTTTACTTAACTACAAGGAGGAGAATTAGATTTGGCTGTCTGAACACATAATCTATAGATAGGATATTTAAATGTTTTTATCATTAAAATTTCTTAAAATTAATTTCTAAGATTGAAGTTTAACATTTTATAAGATCTAAACAATAACTATACACAGATAATTAATTATTAATTAATGCCATTTTCAATATATTATAAAATATATATTTATATACACGTGTTTGTATGTATGAGACACACATGCATGTATGTAATGTTAAATTATAATCCTCGCTCGCTGCAGCTGGCCATTGAAGATGAGTATGTCCACAAGCGAATGTTTCTTCACAATAGACATTACCACTGTCTATGCGGAAGACATGATTGCCTTCCAAGAGACAGCATCATTCTGTCTCAGTGTTTGTTATGTATGAAACACTCGCATACATACATACACATGCATGTATGTAATGTTAAATTATAATCCTCGCTCAGGAGACAGCAATGTGTGCCCCTTTGTGGAAAGGAGGGAGTTCTACGAATACATGTTAGTCTCTGGTGTGCTATCAAATTCGGATTAGCTTCTTATAGATGCCAATTAACAGTGAAATCGTGTATCACCGTGTTTTAAGAGACAACACCTTTGCATCGGATTTTTCTCGAACGTCTTCTTCGTGTGTTGCGGATGCCTGTTGAGGATAAACCATCGTCTTCCTAGGCATATGCATTCTAAGCAAGACTATTCTTGCATCTCCTAATCTAAACTTAAAAAGAAATTTATACATAAAAGTTTTATGTAATGTGATTTCCTCTCATACAATAACGTCTTTTATATATATATATATATATTTGTTCACTAATAGGGTTCATTATAAATTAGGGTATGTAAATGTAAGGTAAGGTTCATTGCCAACTTACATGCATTTGCATTTTCAATGCTTACTTATGCTTTAAGTAAGCATAAATGCAATTTCCATAGACACTAACCAATGTTATTACTTGCCTTGTTAATTGTTAATAATAAATAATTGAGAGATTTTGTTTTATAAAGTATACTCAAAATGAACAACAGAAGGGCGCTGCCGTCTTTAAAAGAGAAGGTTAGGATGTTTATTTTAAAAAAGATTGTGCATAAATGGAAAGATAAGATAATTTAACATTTAAAAATCTTATAAACAAGATTTATAAGATCTTAAGCAAATTGTTGAAGAGAGTAGAAGAGATCCATAATTAAGTTAGTATCTAAATTAGGCTCATGTGCAACAATAAATCACCATCGTGTATGCACACCTAAAACATTTAGAGTTGTAGGTGAATTATTAAGTTTTATAAGTTATTAAATTTTTAATTTATGTATTTTCAATAAGATTGTAAACAAGCTCCAGTATCGCAGTGAAGATAAAACTATTTATTACATGAAAGTGCTGAACAAAAATAATGTTGAAAATGTGATCATCACGAGGTTACATTTTTTAAATTTACTAAATTAAAGTTTTTTCATTACTTCGGAACATTACATATAAGATGAACATCGTATATTTATATATTTTTAAATTTTTTAATTGGTAAGTCCAACTGGAAATACAACCGTTTCTTAAAAGAACTTATTGACTCTCATGAGAACAACACATGTCGGGAGTATTAGTGGGTGTGACCACAGTGATTGAGGAGAAGAAGTTTTTCATAAGGATATTTGATGTTCTTGTCGATATCAATGTGAAAAAAGTAATTAACCAATGCGTTTAAGAAAATAAAATATTATTTATATTTGTCTACCATATTTAATAAATTAAGAATCTTTAAAGTAACGAGAGAAGATGCTGCTGCTAACAGCAATGGAAAGCATAAAAGACAAAGACATACATATTTAAAATTACAACCCAGATGTCTTTTATATATATATACGTGTATGTACAAATGACAAATTAAAATGTGTTATGTCAACTTTTCTATATTGCAAATTCTTCCGCTGTTTCCACTGCATGTCTTCATAATGGTATGAGCCGAATTGACTACTATATTAATCATGGTTTCACAAATCCAACAAAAAGTATCACATAAGTCTCAGATGATTTAAAAGGTATATCATTTTTTCTTTAAAATATATAAAAATTATTTAAGTTGATTGTTTTTAATAAATTTCTCTTTTTTTTATTACAGGATTTTCATCTGCAGCTCACCGCATAGACAGATTGAATATGAATTCTTTTTTAAGAACAAATAGAATAATCAGTAAGTCAATTATTTATATATATTTAATCTATTTAATTTTAATATACTATTTTTATTATTTATTACGATTTTAAAAATACTTATTGTTTTTCTCAATATTTTGAGTTTCTAATGGAAAACGTATTGTTGAAAAATTAATATTTTGAAGTACTTAACACACACACACACAAACATTTAACATGTTTTTACTTCTGTTTTTGCAGGTCTTGTACAAATTTATAGTTACATCAATATAAAGAAGGGCGTATGTATACATAATGACATGCACTTGTAAGTTTATCAAAATAATCTTGAAGAATAAGCGTACATATCTCTATAACGGTTCGTGAGAACGTGTACATAAATAAAACTCTCTCTCTCTCTTTTCATACACACACCATTGAAGAGCTTATATATAATGATTGTTCTAAACATTAAAAAATTACATATTAAATGTGATACTCTTGTTAGCATGTGTACATACAGACACATTAGCATGCATGTTGTGTTTCGTAGTGTTCGTTATCTACAAAGTGTATATGCATTCGCATACATGTAAAAACATATGAAAGATCAACTTAATCGACATTTTAACCCCCTCGGTGATTTTCATGTAACAAACTTTACAAATGTATATACATGTGTTTGTGTATGTGTGTGCATGCAAATCCACGTTTCTAGGCTATTTTACTAAATAATGCATCGGCCAATATAAATCATATGCTGAGATTGATTAAATAAGATGATTAGATTATACGACAGAATCGAAGCTTGTTAACATCTTATGGCATTAATATATATTTCATACGTATATATTCACGTGTATACATCTTCTATTTACCCGCGTACACGCACACGCACACACACGCTGGTAATATATCTGTAATAAACTTCTGCTTAACGACGATTGATCAATGGTGGAATTGTACAAGCGGTTTATACAAAAAAATTGTGTTAAGAAACTTTTACTTGGTTGCTTAAGTTTTTACCCCATTTGAGACCTGAGTTGTGCATGATGCCTCTCGTTTTGTTCAAGCCTGTTTTGCAGCTTCTGCAGCGACTCCATTGCTGCCGTCGGGTCCATATCACTCTCACCCGCATAATCACCAGCAACCTGTATATACACACAATATCATACACATACAGTACAAAAGCCATACACGCCTATACATATATAAAACACACACACAATCGTATATGCGGGCATATGCATCACATTATATGACATACACATACATACAATACACACACACACACACTGCATATGTTATGTTACACAAATTTTGATAGTAATCCGTTATACGTAAAGGTTATATGTTCCAAAACTTAAATCATATACATGACTATATAGAAAAGATACTGTGCCGAACCAGTATTTAATAAGTTAATTGCAGATTTAAATTAGTAGTATGTATATTTCGAGAACACTGTATATATCATATATATTCCATGGGGACACATACATTCGTGTATAATATTATGTGCGTGTATATATACAAGCTTATAGTCATGTTGTAACTTACCTGCATGATTCTTCTACACATGTTGGTTAGCTCTTGGGCCATTTGCAAATTATCGTCTTCAGCCTCCTGTATCAAGTAGTCAGTAATAACGAACGGATATGAGTACATACACAAGTCATACGTACATATATAAATATACAAGAATTATATATCGTAATACATGTAAGGTCAATTAGAGGTTAGATATGAAAGTTGACTGGCACACACACACACACACATCTAACCGATACCTTTAACTTGTTACGCAGGTCCTCCTCAACGTCAAATTGAGGTTTCCCGTTAGAACTGCGATACCGAGTAAGCTCGCCACTAACCCTATTCAGCCGTGCTTCTGTATGCCATAGCTTTGCTGATAGCTCCTCATTCTTGATCTTTAAGCTATTATTTTCCTCCTGTACGGGAAAAAGCATGTACTAACTTTATCATAGTATATACTATCGTATGTGACTTTAGTAATAAAATATTCATGGAATTTGTATCTAAAGTATAAGCCGTACATGACTTTTTACTTTAACTACGTACAACTATAATAACAATCATAACTATGCACTACAATATAAAGAAATATAAAAACTATTATCTAGTCATTACAACTATAATATCAAGACATTATGTGCCACTCATGAAACTTGGAATAATGTGCCACATATCGTATCAATAGAAACGAGAATCATTTCGAACCTTTATCTTAGCATGGTGATGTATTCTTTGCTGAAGGTTTTGTTGCCCAGAAAGCTTACGTACTTCGTTCTCTAACTCAGCCTGACGCTTTCTGAAAGTACTTATCTCGTCCTAAAAACATATAAATATCATATAAACGCTCATATAATATTGAACAAACGCACACACACGTCTCAAGTGCTTACTTTCAGTCTATCATTTTCAGTTGTTAATGTCTGTTCCCGTGCACGAAGTTTCTCAGAGGCAACGCGCACAGCCACAATCTCTGCTTGTCTATGGCTGATTTCCTCGAGGCAACTGGATATAAAAAATCCGTACGATAAATAAAGACGAACAAATATATAAATCTCTCTCTCTCCCCTCCCCCCCCACACACAGTTGGAAAAGAACAGTATACCTTTCTCGTTCTTCAATATATGCCTCAAGTTGCTTCTGTAATTGTCCAATCTCCTAGGAGAAAGTCAGTGTCTTAATTATAATATTCATTTAACTAAAAAAATTAAAGATTATAGAATATTAGTGATAATCTATGCATATTTTCTCTTTCATTTAATAGATTACCTCATGGTTTTCCGGATCTGATTCCTGTTCTTTAGCAAGCAAGGACTGCAATTAAGGCACGAAATAAGAAATTGAAATATATTCATATTAATGTCTTGAAATAATGTTAAATAAGATGGTCTCATTAGTACATGAAGCAAACTAGTAATTTTACATATATATTATTATCGGTAATACATATGTTATATGGTATATATATTATAATAAACTCACGGCATAGTTCGTAATGTCCATTTTTACGCCGAGAAGGTCCTTACAACATCATGAGTCATACTTTCGGCTTCAGCTAGCCTTGCATTTAGCATAAAGACCTGCAGAAAAAAATTAAATACCATAAAATTAGAATTAAATCCTAAATTCCATAAACATCGTAGCTTATTCTACACACATAGATATACTTGCTTACAATACACAGTATCTTACAAATTATGGCATTAAAGATATGGCATGCGTACATTATTCATATGTCATATATACTGACATATACATATAGACGTGTACACTTATTACGCATGTACATATACACACGATTCTTCATGTCCATAGATGAATTCTGTACGTGCATTATTGAAGGAATAAATAACATATACATATACTATAAACATTTGTGTACAACGTGTAACACACACAGACGCATGATATTGCTTATCATGCAATGCATATGAAAGTGACCGTAATTCTGTGTACATGGACAATATACACATCTTAAGTGAACATACACATCCATACATGCATACGCTCTGTGTGTAAAGTTTCATAATGTATGTATCATGTACTGTAAGGTACATGAATACAGCCATACAGATTTGTATGTGTCTATACACACACACACACACACACACACACGCATGGTCCCAGACAAAAGTATACACATCTACCCACGCATATCCATTCGTACCTCCCTTTGGCGGCCTGCAGCAATATTTTCGAGCTCGTCAATACGGTGTCGGGCAGCAGATAACTCAGCGTCAATCTGAATTCATTTGCTGAGAAAGCCCTTTTCCTATACATTTGAATGGAGAACTTGACCCTTTCTTGTTCTTCAGTTGCTCAATAGCAGTTTCCAGCTCGGTGATCTGGTTATAATTGTTATAGACATGTATATGGACGTGTATAAATTGTATATAGACGTGAGTATTACTAAGTAATGCAAGAATATTTCATTAGACGGTAACATAACATATACAAAATAGCATGCTTATTAGAAGTATATTGTGTAGTGTGCATAAATGTAGACAAATCATCCATATATACATATCATTGAAACATATATCACACGTACCTACATCTAAGATATTCAAGTAGGCAAAAAGTCATTTTATGCATACCTTCTGCTGGTACTGAGCAGCTTGTCTGGTCGAAGCAGCCATAAGGTCCGTTACGTGTCTTGTGTACGACTGTATCTGCAGAAAGATGTTTGTTAAGACACAAACAAACAGATATGCAATATTGCATGCGTTGCTACCGTATGTGTGTGTGTGTGTATAAATTACCTGCGTTTCCTTTTCTGAACGGTCTTCATTGAGCCTTGAAATATCTTCCTTAAGCTGCACAATGGTTTCCTCATCCGTAATAGAATTCCTGAAACACATAAAACGTTGTTAAGAATCACGTTTCAATATGTATAAAGAAGACATACACTTCAATAGTCTTCAGAGAGATTTCACGCTTCAGGTTCTGATTCTCAGTCTCTAAATCCTCTCTCAGTAGTCGCTGCATTTGCGCTTCCCTTTTGATCATTCCCACCTGTAATTTGATGTCAGCAAGTATATATAATGCGTATAATATGGCGTAGTATCTGTAGGATAATTACATGTGCATATAATGTAAACACATACAATTTGATGTATTCACAACTTACATATAGCACATGCAATATAATAAAAATTGTTAAGCAATATGCGCACCTGATTTTCTAGAGCATTCACAATGCTCTCCAGCTCGCCAACAGAACGCTCCAATGTCCGTATTTCTTCGTCTTTCTCTTCTGCATGCGCTTTGCTTACCTCTGCAATCTGTGAAACCATATACATATGCATGAGTACGCACACACACGAATTTGTACTCCACATATGTACATTCAACACGTATATCCTTCAAAAAAATACTATTCGTGACTATAGTTGGTAAATACCTAATTTATATCCATCTGTACAGAAAAGATGTGTATGCACTCGTATATGCATGTACAGATATGCATAGATTGGTAACTATTTAATAGTTATGATCACACACACACACACACACATATACACCTGACGGGCTTCAGCAGCAACTGCTTCACGTTCATCCGCAAGAGATTGGGCCATTTCAAGCTGCTCGTTTACCACTAGAAGATCAGCCTGAAGCTGATTACGCTCCTTAGCACAATATCAAGCTCCTATAATCACTCATTAGTAAGTTTACCAAATTAATCATAAAGAATGAGCGTACATATCTCTATAATCGTTTGTGGGAACGTGTACATAAACCCTCTATCTCCCTCCCTCCCTCCCCCCCTCTCTCTCTCTCTCACACACACACACACACACAGACACACACATATACGAGATATTTCGTGTAGCGTATAATAAATAAACATATATAACAACCATATATTGCACACACAAGCACACGCGCACACACACACACAGGAACACACCTGTTTAAGAGAATTTACTGATTCTGCAATCTTCTGCTCTATGAGCGAGCTCAGTTCAAGCAACTCCATGTCTAAACTCTCAATAACGTGGCATTTTTCTTCTAGGTCGCTTTGCATATTAATCCTCTCAAGCTCCAGTTCTTGAATCTGCATAAAATAAAAATGTATCAGTCTGTAAGTTTTAACATAATTAATATTATGTAATATAGCACATGCATATATCTAATTATCTATCTATAGAGAGAGAGAAAGAGGAATTTGCAAGGACTCAATTATACATATGAGCCATCTGCTTAATATATGTATAAATGTAGGAAAGCGTGTCTATACAATATAACTCACAAACTTACGACGCATACACTAGCTATCTATCAAAGAGTAACAACTATTGAGTACTGATACTAATATGCTGAGGTCAAACATGCATAGGGAATACATACATATCACAGCTCCTGTTACGTACGGAAAGTCTACATGCATTGTTCATATCTATCCTTATACAGATATACGTGCATACACATGCAGGAGTAGATATGCTCGTCTAAATATACAGACTTTGTGATTCAACACGCTGTTTTCTTCTTCCAAGGACTTCTTCAATTCCTGCAATGTGTATGCCTCGTCTTCCATTGAGCGTATACTGTTTGAAGATTCCTCAAGTTCTTCCCGAACTGTTTCGAGAATATTCTCAATGTTGGCATGCTCGGTCACCTTCTGAGAATACTGCTGTTGTAACTTCATGTGGTTCTCCTGGATTTCTACCTTCTTTGATGTCACATCGGCAAGGGATTCCTAAAACCATAAATACGGTTTTATATACCAATATAATGTTAGCTAGAAACTTTATAGCTATTACCTTACAAATGTGTGTATAAGGAGTATGCGAACTATTACTACATTATAACCACAAATGGACGTAGATATAGCTTTTATTACTCAGATTCCATAATAGCATAATTATATTTATCATAGTAAACTTTTATAGCATACCGGCTACGATACCATAACAGTATCTATACCTCTACAACAGTTATCCATGCATTCATCTATGCATACAAACGACTATCATCTGCTCTAATTCACAATATAAACTATACAGTACTCAAGGAAGTCCGGTTCATATAAACACCATTCCTCGTACAACGGCAGTCCAAAAATATTTTAATATGCAATACTACTGTATCTCATATGCCAAACATGTGTGAGTAACATAAAAACATGTAACCTTGCCAAATGATGTGTTCTATAAATATAACTAACCTGGAGCACGCGCACGTCAAACTCGAGTCGCTTGATAACATCTTCCTTCGCCTCTATTTCCGTCAAGAAATACTCACCCCTGTTTTCCAGTCTTCATGATACGTAGATCTCCCACCTGCAGGTTATATGTACAAATATAAATAAACTCA
Organism: Selaginella tamariscina; assembly: GCA_003024785.1. NCBI lineage: Eukaryota > Viridiplantae > Streptophyta > Lycopodiopsida > Selaginellales > Selaginellaceae > Selaginella > Selaginella tamariscina. Next base: position 53,575 of record PUQB01000354.1, read on the forward strand.
TAATAAGTATACGTTATATTATATCAATGTATTTATATGTTTGGTATTCAGTCATATGAAATGTACCTCCTCCTCCAGACTTCCAATGAGAGCTTTCTGTTGCTCAGATTCTCCAAGTTGGTTATCAGTTCTATCTCCAGGTTTTCGATATGAGCCTGCAGTTTTTGTAAATTGCATGGCTGTACAATATACATATACATATATGGTAGTATATATTCACATCTTACTATTATAAGTGTACTTTTAGGTAAAAGACAACTAATGATATATTGCATAGCGTATAGTACATAGTACGTATACATTAGTAACAAAACAATGATCATAATTGAATAAAGCAATATCAACTTCAAATAAAATAGTAATAATTGCATGAAAAGGGTTGCAATTGAGGTGTTTTCTTACAAGGCAATAATAAAATACATGTATACACACATGTATTTAATCATTTCCTATGTAGAGGAATCAATACATTTAAGGATGCCTGTATATAAATAGGTATGTATATCATTTCCTATCAAGTGTATATGAATACTTAAGATCAGTACATATATCCTAAAGATATTTTAGGAGATAACTGATTTTTAGAGTACTGCCAGAGTCATGAAATTTAAATATATTGTAATTTCTACACGTATATATGTACTTACAACTGTATTTTAGTATAATTGTGCATACCTTTTGTTCTTGCGACTGTCCAATACTTGCACATAGTTAACTTCAAGTTTGCAATCTCGTTATTCTTATCGTTTAGTTCTCTCTCCATAACTTCCAGCTCATCATTTTTGCGTTTAAGTTCTTCACGAACACTCGAAAGAACCGCTTCCATTGCTAAAAGATCCTCGGCCTTGCAGTTCATCTTGTTTTGCAGCTCTGATGTTGTTTTACAAGCATCATTCCTTTCTTCCGAAAGGAGCTCTTCTAAATTTTGCATATCCGCTCCTGTAAAAGCGATATAGTTTACTTATATGTACGTGTGCGTGTATAGATACATGCATATGTTCATCTCTCTGTGTGTGTCTGGACCTTATACAATATAAACAAACACACTACGAATCATGTTCGCTTACATATCAGTCTAACTATATATCATATAAACATATACGAACAGATGATGAGCTTATACCTCGACTTCTATGTATGTATACTGTAGATAACAGCCATGTATGAAATATGAATATACGGATGCACGTAGAAACCAGACACGCTATAAAATATATGTAATAATAATATGGTGTGAATACACATATGTATGTGCGTATTTTGCACCTTGGTTCGTATCTCCTCCGCCAAAGAGTCAATCTTCTCTTGCAAGTCCACTTGGCGAGTTCGGCTTCTTGGATAATATTCCTCTGACACTGGTTCTCATCTTCCAGCCGTCTGATATGGTCGTCAAGCGACTGGATCTTTACATCTAGATCGTTCATTTCAGCAAAAGCTGCCATGCAATCCTTCTCGACCATCTCGCATTTCTCTTGTGCTTGTCCCAGCTCCACAGACAGCTCTTCCACCTTCCTCTGTATAAAGAAATAAAATTAATATACTTATATTATGTATTAAAGAGTATAAAAAACACAATGGTAAGTAGATTCTTATGTATACATATATATACACATATGTATTTGTGATCCAGGCGAGAAAGAACCAGATTAAAAGTGTAACACAGTAGTCTCGAATAAAATGCATATACAATAGACATGCTTACGATAGAATGCCGAAAAGTAGAATAAAAAATCGTGTACATACGTAATTCTCTCTCTCTCTCTCTCTCTCTCTCTCTGTGTGTGGTGTGTGTGTGTGTGTGTGTACACACACACACACATATATAATGTATAGATCAACAGAGATAGTCGCGCACACGCTCAGTTACCCGTGCCGCCAGGCAATCCTTCTCCATTATCACAACCATTTCTCTTGCGCCTTTCTAGCTCCATAGACAATTCCGCAACTTTGCTCTGTGGAATTCATCATACACTCGTTTCTTCAATACACTCATGATAAGTATAATGGATATACTCTATATATTAATACAGACTGTTCTCAGTGTCTGTGATAATCAACCACATATACATGGAATACGTACATACATTTGTGTACATGAATACATAAAGATAAACGCGCGCCGTCGCGACGGGAGACAAATTTACCTGTGCCGCAACGTGATCCTCCTCAACCATCTCATATTTCTCTTGTGCTCTTTCAAGCTCCAAGGTCAACTGATTGAATTTCTCTGCAAAATTCGCTACTTTTATAGGCTGCAATCTATTTAATGTATCTATGTATATACGTGTAAAACGATTTTTAATAAAATGAGAAATTTATGTTTTATATGCATATGGTTCCTGTGTTTAAGTGTCACACAACGAAAAATACCTCAGCACCATCCAGTTGAGTCGCAAGTTCATCCTTCTCAACATACAGAGCTTTCAACTCTATTGACAGCTTCTCCTTTTCTGTATACCACATTTCCTCATTTTCTTGTAAAACCTTCACAATTTGGATTTTTTCTGTGTGCAACATCTCCGCGGCTTCCTATAAAGTCGTATGTGTGTGTGTGCATATGTATTATATTTATGTTTGTATGTATGTGTAGAACCTTTGATTCCGTGAGTAGTTCATCCTTCCTTTTCACTTCTGCCAGAAGCTGGTCCTTCTCTGCATGCCACCTCTCCTCAGCTTCCTGCATAATATGTAGTCCCATTAAGCATGAAACTTCCCATCCCAAATATCTGCATGTAGACCATATATGTACAAATATGTAAACATGCACCTAGATAAATATTGTATATCACGTATGTATATATCGAACCTTTGCTTCCGTGGAAACTTGTTCCTTCTCTGTATACCATCTTTCATGAAATTCTTGTAGACTGTCCGAGAGCTCATCGTTCTCTGTCTGCATACCTTCCAGTTGTTGCCTAAGTTGGTCTTTCTCCGTATGCCATATCTCTTCCCGCGTCTCTTGGGTTTCCTGTATAACGTTCCTCTGTCTAGACAATGCGTACTCACGGGTACGCGCACACACACATCGACAGATGCATAACACACACACACACACAAAGATAAATAGCAAACCTGTAATTTCACCAAGAGTTCCTGCTTCTCCTTGACTGCCATTGACAGTTCATCCTTCTCCCTGCACCACCTTTCTAGATCCTCTGAGTATTCCTTCTGTAGGGCCCTCATTTCGTTCAAAAGCTCGTCTTTCTCTGTAGACTCACATATTAAACATCTTGCGTCATAGATGTGTGTGTGTGTATGCATACATGCAATCTATATATTCATGGGTATATATACCTATGGTATAATCCAGTGATCTCTCATTCAAAGCGTTAATGGTAACTTCCTGTACGATAAGCTCCTCCCATGCAGACAGCAGCCTCGCGAGAGTTGCTTCAGAAGCCTCCTTGGTTCTTTCCACTTTATTCCATGACTGTACATATCAGAATTATCGTTTAGCAAGTCTCTAATATTTTGTACGAATATTATTTAACACAAGTACCAATTTATCACACACACACACATATCTTATCTGTAAATTCTTGATAAAGATGCCCTCTTATGAACGATATTGTGTAATTCATACATAAAATATGCAATTCTCTTATATATAAACACAAATAACTCCTGTCAGGCACACACATACACATGTGCACCCCGCACATACGCACATGCCACACATGTTCCTGCTTACCTCCGTGTGCATATTCTGTTCAATTTTGAGCCGTTCATTCGCCTCTCTCATTTCCATAAAGGCAGCCTTTGCTTCTCTTTCAGACGCCAATAAAGCCTCCTCAAGTGCAGCGATATGCTCATTCTCAAGCACCTAAAAATTTAAACAGCGTTGATATTACGTATAATTTCATGATATGCATGCATTGCAACAACTAAAACGTACTAGACATTATGATATAGTCTACCTTTGGAAACTACATTTTATACGTCATGAACATGTTCTTCGGTTAAAATTTACACACACACACACACACACACACACACACACATACATACATACATAAAATTTACATATATATATATATCAGCTTATGTATGTGGTATGTTTCTACCTATATACATACGGTATAAAGTACTGTTTGTTGGCAAAGTTCGTAACAACGATCCATCCTACCTCCATTGTTTTCTGGGTATTTCTCAACTGTGCGTCGGTGAATTGTTGCTTCCTCTGTAGTTGAGCACCAAAGTAGCCTTGTTCAATGCTTTCATCCGGCTCTCGGCCTCTCTAACAATCCCGAATGCCTGCTGTAATTTCTCATGCAGAGCTTCCACTTGTCTGTCAGACGTGAACCCGATCAATGGAGAACGCTTAGACGACATCTGCACGTGAACATGCATCACTCTCTTGAAGGCTTAGTATGTACATTATTGTAATGTTTTTAATGTCATATATAATCAGAAAATGTACTCATATCCAGCAATTTTTATTGACATAGTAACACTGGTGTAGTTATAAATATAAAGCACATTAATGAATGTGATTAAATCTAAATCAGTACCAATGTAAGAAACAAGAAAAATTCCAAACCTGAAGAATATTCTCCACTTCCCTTGCGGCCGCATTGAGGGTCTCATCTCCCTCGGATAGGTAATCCACCAACCTGTTTGTACAATTAACTGATTATGAAATTAAAATTCTCAATGTCATATATTAATAATGTTTGTCTGTATAATTAAACAAAAAGTATACTGTACAATTATATATGAACGTCGGTTTTTGCGTATAGGATATACACATAGTATATAGTCTTAAAATACAAATACTTTATCTAACCTGTATGTTGATACATGCATTAATCTGTGTTTGTGACAATTACATGAACACATTTTTATGATATTATGTTAGTTCTGTTAAGTACTACATTGTATATTGTAATTTCACATGCTCAGAACGAGTATGACTATGGGTTTTATTTTATAATATAAAATCAGTATATTATTTGATTACTTATTTGATGTATTAGTTAGGGATGTAATGCATCTATAACTAACCTGCTAGTAAAACTAGTGAGACGCGAATTTTCCATCTAGATTCGTAACTTTCTCAGCAAGTGAAGCACCATAATCCGTGGCATGTTGTAGTTGCTCAGTGAACTTCTCTTTTGCCATAAGAAGTTCCTTCTGCATACTTGCTATGGCATCTGCAGTCTCCGCTTCCACTTCATCACGCGTCATTTCCATCTCCTTTTCCATAGATAATCTGCTCAGATACACGTGTATGTAAATTCTGCATATCCAGGTTATATATATCCATATGCATAGAAACGTAACGGCAACTAAGGTACACGTATCGGAGCTCTAGCTCGTGCATCTACCGCATATACATATTTTAAAAATATTAACTATATAATGGGCACTCCACTGTAGGAGCCCGAGTTCACATACTATCTATTATGTGCTGTTCCATATTACTCACATTCCTATAAATATATGTGAGTATATGCACATATGTATATGGTCATAAGTGACGATGTGCTAATATATTAACAAGATTAACGTGTCGGATAATGTGATTAGAGGAGTCAATGAGAAGCACTAAGAGCGTATATGAGGGTAACACGCTAACACAAACATGGATTATCTATAGACAGATCGATTATAGTACATGTACCTCCGAGCCTTTTCACTAAAGAAGATCCTGTTAAGTTCCTGTGCCTCCTCAAGTTCCTGTCTTGTTTTCTCCAGTTCGAAAAGCACCTATTTTGACAAGTAAACACAGATTACGACAAAAGGCTGAAATCGAAAAAGAAAAATGGATTCTAAGTCAACACAGATAGAGCTTGCAACAACAGTTCTATTTAATGCAACACACACACACACAGGCACATACTGTGCATATGTATACCTTGGTTTTCTCAGCTTCACTGGAGGTGTTCTCTGACTTCTTCTCTAAAGAACGAATTTCGTCCCTCTTCTGGAGTTCCAGTTGCAAGGATTGCAATTGATTCTTCAGAGAAGACATGCCTTCATCGCTCTCTGACTGCTTTACCAACACACTCTCAAGTTCATTGATTAAAAGAAGCTGTTGCCCCTCCATTTGCTCTTGTACTTCGTTTGCCACCTGCAATAATACATATATGAATATAAATATATGTATATACATGTACATGAAGGTTTACGGACACAAATGTATGAATGTCTGTAGGCATGTTATGTAAGTAGTTTTAAAATATCTATAATTCCTATAACCAAAGACACATGTATATATGTGCACACACGCATGTCAGTAGTTAGTTAGAAATATTGTTTGTGCTACAAACCTTAAGATTAGCATGAAGATCCTCAATCTCCTTTTTTGATTGCTGAAACTCAAGCTGCAGACAGGAATTCTTATGTCTTTCGGATTTGTTTGCCTCTTCAGACTGCAAAACAACAGATGTCATTACAGTCTCTCAAGTGCACGTACAAAATATAATGCATATAGGTGTGTATGCAGCAAAAGACATTTCAGACTATCTATGAGAGTAATATGAGCTTCTTGCTCAAATTTCCAGTCTTCTAACTTGATCTTATCAAGTAAAACATAATTATAGACACACGTACTGAGATAAACACTTACCCGTATATACACGGATAATAAAATATCCATCTAATAATAAATATTATTACCGTTTTCAGCTCCTTTCTGATGCTCTCACTATCTCTAAGTAGAGAGGTCATCTGGTCTTGCAACTCCTTGTTTTGTCTGAGACATAGTAAACCACAAGATATAAGACTCGTTCAATAGTATATTACATATATGTATATGTATATGTGAGTGCGCGCACAGTTAGTGTACTGCATAAAATATATTGTACAATTTAAATAAACACAAGTTACTACGTAAATTTTAACATCAACGAAGTACAAGAACAATAAAAGAAATTACCTAACGAGCATTTCATTATCATCCTGCAAAGCATGTAGATTGCGACTGTGCTCTTCCATTAAGTTCTGAGAGTCACAAACCTGCATTTACAGAAGATGTTGCATAATTAACATTAGCATAGGTGCACACATGAATCGATTCTGTATGCAAATAAGAAATCAGATCATTTGCATTAACACATATTTGTAAGAACTAGAATATATCATATATAAACCCTCCAAATATGTTTTTGTGTGGATACGTAAGTATCATACTATATATATAAAACAAACCTCTGATCGGAGCTTCTCGATCTCTTGTTCAAGACGTGAATGACTCTCAATTCCACATTCGTCCTGCAGAACAAATGTGTACTCAAAATTTATATATTTGTGTACGTATGTACATATATTTCGTCACGTAAGCATCCGTTATATAAACACTGGTAAATCAAACATTAACTGTAAATTTACCTTAAGCGCCGCATTTGCCTCCAGGATCTCCAAAAGCTTCATAGAAAAGGAGAATCATCAATAAAAACAAACATTTTGACTTTTTAATACGCAACTTAATTATTATTATTAAAGGGAAGGAGATATATTTATTACTGCCTTATTTATAATAGATAGATTACCTGATCTCGAAGATTCGATATTTCGGTAGACATAAGCTCTCTTTCTCCATGATCATAAAAATCTTGAAACCTACAAATGCATAAGCTTCTTTGTATATTTGGATGTGTGTGCATCCCCATATACATGTTTAATCTATCCATGTATGCCAGCGAAGGCTATGTCCATGCACTGACACTATAACATACACGAAGTATCTGTTGGTGTGCTGACATATCTGTATACGTATGTATCTTTATGCATGTAGCTGACATTAACCTTATTATCACCACATTAGATTCAATATGTGCGTACAAATATGTAACTTCAGTTGTCATCATGACCGTATATATATATAGAATGCAACATGTACGTCAGAGACCATTCAAAGTCATTCTCTACATGTATACACACCCAGACATGCATGCATACATATACATACATAACATTAGCTTCATACCTTTTCAATTCGTCCATGAGACGGATATTCTCCATAGCAAAGCGAGTAACTTCCGGATTGTGCTCAATCCTACTCCGCAAAAGTTTAGCCTCCTCCTGTAAAGCCTCTCTGTCTTCTGAACCATAGTCACATTGATTGATTGTGCCATTATTAACAGCCTCCATCCTTCGTATCTTCTCCTCTCTAAAACGTAGAAGCATTTTTACTCTCTGTGTGTCGTCCTCCCTTTGCTTGACCTGGTAAAATCATATATAAATACATGTATAGAAACACTTGATAAGTAAATTATACTCCGTTCTATATTGTTATTAAATTACACTTCTGTGGTTGGACTGTTATACTGTTTATATGCAGACACCTATGTACGGAAAGAACACCGTTTATGTTCTCCATATATGAGTGTCTCTGTATGGAACTACCAAAAGCCGGATATATATATATATATATATATATATATATATATATATATATATATATATATATATATATATATATAACATACAAAGATGTATGTATATACGTTATTACATATTTAGGCATGTGTAGTATGTCCAAAAATGAATTACAAGTGTATAAGTTATTCTAATACAGCAAATTGTTTAAGATCGACTTCATATTAATATGAATTTCCTGTTTCACGGTGTTCAGCATGCAAACAAATGATGATATGTTATTATGCCAGTATGACAGTAAATAAAAATAAATGGAGATGCCTGCTATATAGAACACAACATATACCCGTGTATTTACCCGTGTATTAATATATGCAATATATTCCTGGTTAAATCCCTCAAATAGAAATCAGAGTAATATTAAAATTTGGTATATATTATTATGTATTATAGATTGTAGGTCTAATATGATCATACCAGTCTCTTTAGATGTCCAATCTCCATACCGAGGTTCTTAATAACAGACTCTGCGGCCGCTTCCCTTCTCAACGAGGCTGTCAATACGTCGTGGCCCTTCAAAGTAATAACGGACACAATGACTTCATAGCATATTAATAAAAGCAATACATTCCTATGTTATATTGTCATATAATAAGTCCCGTAGATCATAAAAATTTCATATTTTAAATAGCTTAAAACCAAAACAAAAATAAATGAGAATTATGTATTACCAGTTTGTCCATAATATTTGAGTCATCATACTTGTCATCGCTCCTAGACTTCAGGTAATTTACTTCTTCCTGCAATGTGATAAGGAATATAAAAAAGATACATATAATCAACTATATATACTACTGATACATACATACATATCTATCTATCTATGTCTCTCTGTGTGTGTACACACACACACACACACACACACACACATATATATATATATATTGGTACCTTTAGCTGCTGAATTTGTTGACGCAAGGATACAACATCTCCAAATGTATCCTCATTTACGATAGCCTGCAGCAGTGAAGTTAGCACATACACAGCAGCTATGCATGTGCTTATGCCTATATACGTATTTATGTAGATAGGACTGTGTGTACTTACATTGTTGCGAATAAACTTTGCACGTTGAGCAAATTTCAAAGTACTCAATGTCTCCAAAGAGCAACTGCTTGAGGGACTGACAGTGGCAATGATCATTGTTTTAGAATTTCCACCAAGTGAATCCTGAAATACATGCTCTATTTTAAAAACATCTTATGTGTGAAAGCTATATACAGCTTTTTATCATATATCTGTAACTAGGGCTCCCTGCAGATAATAGGAAATCAGCTTACTTGCAGAAGAAATGTCAGTTTTGAGTCCCGGTAAGGTACATGGCGTGGTTTGCCATTGGCAGCATCGACAAGAACCATGATCACAAGCCTGTAATATAACTAACACTATTGATAATTTAAAACAGATGATACACACCATCCAGTTTTGCTTATTTTGCAGATACACTGAATACGTATTTCTTCTCATGAGATGTGTAAGTAAGTCCATACCCGAGTGTTGAAAGAGACTTGTTAATATTGGCGGCCTCCTTAAGCCTATCACCTTCTGCACCTGAGCTCTTCTGCCTACGTATACAAAAGGAAATAATGCGGACAACATATAAACTTCATTAAATACATAATATTACGTGTCCTCTCTCTTCTCTCTCTCTCTCTCTCTCTCTCTCTCTCTCTCTCTCTCTCCTCTCTCTCTATATATATATATATATAGAGAGAGAGAGAGAGAGAGAGAGACATGTATATGACTGCACCTTTCGGATCCTGCCAAGTCGACTAAATTCAGTCGACCAAATCGTGTGTTAATCACAGAATCAGACTCCCACTATAATCAACGATTATTAATTCCGAAGACGGATAGAGATGTGACACCAGAAGCATACCTTGCTTTCAACTACACACGTGAAGACACTGTGAGAGCGACTGCTCTCCCGATTCATGTTTGTAGCTGCAACTTTCCTGTTCGATGCTCCCTGGAGAAAACCAGCTTATTAAATATACAGCAGTGCATTCATAAATAATACTAAAAGCGTATTAAACAAACTTTTAAAGTACACTTGCAGTATGATTAAATACTTTATATGTTACCTGAAGAAGCAGCTTGATGACATCCTGAACGGTTTTGACTTCTACTTCGCTTAAGCTTTCAACATAGACTCCTTTCTTGGCATCTTCTCGCAGCTGAAAAGGAATATAACCAGACTTAAGTGCATTTTATTGAGACTAGCAGCTATTTATCATTGACAGGCACATACTCATTACTAGCATATCTAAACAATACGACTTCTGCGGTTACGTATGTATAATTACTATCTTATGTGTAAAAGTACAATAAGTAGAAAAGAATTGCGTACTTGCAAGTTGGTGGAAGAAGGTTCGAGTAAATCAGTTATTTGCTCATTATAAATCTCCAGAAAAGAGCACCTGCAAGCGAATTCAAGCCGTTCATTCTTACGGGCTTCTTCTTCCTGAAAGTACAAATATTGCGGGTTTTGTATTATGTTGCATACCGACGCTCTAGAATAACGATTTCATGTTTATATTTGCAATATAATATTTACTTTATGTTCACCTTAAAATACAATACTCACCGACTGGATTCTCACAAATAGGTACTCGAATACTCGAGGAATCATTCCTCTTCCTTCGCACTGTTCCTGATCAATATCCGCAATATTCCCAAGCATTGTATGGGTCTTTCCGCTTCCCGTCTTACAAAGAACGTTATATATAAGTATAATAACACATTAAAAGTGTATAGTAAATAAATAAGGTCAGAGGAAAAAGTGACCAACCTGACCATAGGCAAACATGCAGTTATTGTATCCTAAAATACAATTCTCGACCATTGGCAAACCCGCAACTCTGAACAATTTTTCCTGCAAATAATATCTATGTGAGCACCAAGTGCACTAAAGCGACTTAACCAGCATGTACTATATGATCCATGATAATATTATAAACGTTTAGAAAGCATGTGTATAGCAAAATGCTGATACATATCCATATATATTTGTGGGTGTGGGTGTGGGTGTGCGTGTGCATGGTTGTAGAAGTACAGTGTGATCCCAGCCTGGCATACACGAAAGAGCGAGGGAAGAAAAGTACGAACCTGATTAATGGTCTCGCAAGCAACATGATCAAATGTAAACCTTGATTCCGGATGTCCAACCCATGTGAGGCTATGAGCAGTATCCTGACGAAGACATCTGCCTGAAACTTCTATAGAACCCAAGGGCCTTATACGGATCAACACCTGCAACATCTCATCATAAGACTTAAAAAACAAACTTAGGAACGAATACTATTGAAAGAAATTAGAAAATTAAACAGACAAAAAATGAAATGTAAGACCAACAAAGCTGACAAACTGACATAAGCATCGGAAAGAAAAAGAAGTTTCATCTTTAACGTGTTGTAAATATACAAGCCAAATAATACTATTACAGAATGAAAATCATGAAATGAGCACGAAACACTGAGACCATGAAAAAAATGCAGTCGAAAAAACAGCAAATGAATGAAATGGGTAGTACCCACCTGCACATTATGGTCCTGCCAGAAGGACGGATCTTCCTCGAGTTCGAATTGTGAAGGAATGGTAGCCTCGCGGGGGAATACCAAAGAACCCGCAATATTCCCTTGTTGGGCAGCCCCACAACGAGTAGCCGAAAGCTCCTGATTGTACCTAAGAGATCTAGAAACGCTTTTCTTGGGCGTGCAGGTACTGGGTTGAGCCGAGTTGGGTTCGGAGTGCATTTGAAATACTTGTTCTCAACTTGGAAGCACGAGGAGTGCTGAACTGGCTAGACGCATGCTTCTGGACACTGTTGAAATGCTGCCGCAACGCAGCCCGAGATGGAGTAGTTTGCTGCTCGCCGCTTTCAGATCCGGTTTCGTCCTGAGACGAGGTGTCCCGAGGAGGAAGATGGTTCTTCCATAAGACGAGCTTGGACTTTGGAAAATCCCCACCCACATTCTTTTCGGACAACGGATTCAAACCCTGTACCTTGTTTCCACGGCCTGTTGCTTCCTGGAATGGCATACGCTCGTTTTCCGTGGATTCGCCACAGTCGGCGCTTTGTCCCTTGAGCGGCATGCTCCCAATCATCCGCAAAGGCGAAAACTTCGGCATTTTTCATGCGATTTTCCTGCGAAATTCGAAGATTTTTAAAAACAATTAACTGGAAAATGCACAAATGCACTTTCGTGCTATTTTCCTGCCGGAAGCAGGAAAAGAGGATTTTTGTAGACACAATACATAGACTGTAATGAGATTCCCCTGCCGCAAGCAGGAAAATATGCTATTTTATCCAGAAAATGCACCAAATACATGGATTTTCATGCGAAAAACAGGGGATTTCTGTAGACATATGCAAATGTAGGCAGAAGGCTATGGATTTTTTCCCTGGAAATTGCGAAAACACAAACGCTTACCTTGCCGACGAGCTTCTAGCGATCCAAACCCGCCGCCGCTACCGATCAGCAGCTGCCGTAAAAACCCTAGTCGAGAAGCGCATTATTCTTCTTTCCCTCCAAGGCGCTCAAAATCGGAGATGAAAACACAAAAACTTAACAAGAGCCCTAAAATCTCCAAAATACACTACGACTGACAGGTGAATTGAATCGGACGGTAGAGTTTGAAATACGTCTCATCTAACGGCTTCTGTTTCAAGATGATACTTTCCATAACGTAGTTTAAATCCTTTCTTAACTATATTAACTGGCTATACTCCGCCTTCGACACACGTGATTATTATATATTATATATATGTATTAAATGAGTAGATTTTTAGCTTGATCTATGTTTTTTTACATACATACGCCATTTTGTAAACTATATCTAATATCTATTAGATTAATGATTTAAAAGAGAAATAAAAAAAGCAAACATCATGCATATAATATTTCAGGAAATTATGAAACTACATTAAGACTTATATGAAATGTTTTACAATAGCTATATATTATGTATTAAGTATGTTCTTTTGTTATAAATATTATATGACTTTATATAGAGTTTAGTTATAATTAAACTTAATTAATAAACATGAAATGGCAATAGTAACTGACAACACATGTCAATATAGATAGATGCTCGTGAATTTAGTGATATATAGGCTACTGCCACCAACAACACCTCCACCACCTCTTCTGCAGAAAGATATATAGCTTTCGGTCTATACATGTGGATCGTATGTGAATAAATGTTGACAGTTGTATTCTTCCCACATACCCTATATCTGTCCGTATTCTAATAGAAAACACACACACACACTGTACATATATGTATTATGTATGTATATTTATAATATAATATACACAGTTTGTCCTATTCACACATTTGTATAATTTAATCATATTATGTATGTTATTAAGTTTCTCATGCCATGTTTATTTATTCAACAATCTCCTTGGACACACATGCTGCATATGAGTTCTATTGACCGCATTATTTAATAAAATATCCATAGGAACATGCATTTGCCCACACATAAATATATATACACGATTAACTTGTATATATTATGTATATATATTTAAAGTTTGCTGAATGAAAATCACCGAGGGGGTTAAAACGTCAATTGAGTCGATTGTATCCCTTTCATATGCTTTTACTTGTACGCAAATGCACACACACACGAATAGACACAAAGGTGCTATATGAATTAGCACCTTTAGAAAACTATATCTACTTATACACATGCAGCATATATGTGTGTGTGTGTGTGTGTGTCTACATTTAACACCATTTTGAGGTAGCATATTTATGTCATTTTTACTATTCACTGTGTTGGTTTTGAAAAATATTCTTATAAATTAAATGTTTATTTTCTTTGACTTTTCAAAATGAAAATTTATTCAAAATGTCTATAATTTGAAATATTTATATGCTTTTAATGCTATTACGAATTAATTTATGTCTGGTTATGAACATGGATTATTTTAATCTCTTTTATCTTTTTAATTTCAAAAAAAAAACAAAGAATTCAAAAGATGATTATAAATATAGGTTACATTATTTGTTATCTCTTTAGTTTTGCAATATAATTTATACATTGTTTAAAATCTGTCTCAATCTCAAATCAAAATGGATTAATACAAATTAATTTAAACATCATTATAAATATAGACTATATGTTTATGCATTATTTCAGTCTTATCGTTTTAAATCTCCTTTCTCGTTTACCCGAAATTTCAAATAATTTTTACCTTATTAATTTATAAATATAGTTTTATATCCTCTGAATATGTTTTGTCCTTTGATAATTTATTTTTTTTATCTTTTTAATTTTAAGAAAAAAAAATTCAAAATGATTATAAAAAGGTTATAATTCCATATATTATTCGATTATGAGATAAATACCATAAAATTAGAATTAAATCCTAAACTCAATAAACATCGTAGCATATTCATATTATATATATATATATATCTATATATTGACATATACATACAAACGTGTACACATACACATACCGATACTAATATACACTAGGGTAAATACTGATACTAATATGCTGGGTCAAACATGTACATACATACGTACATAAACCTACATATCTATCTTTATACAGATTCGATGATGCATTTAATTACAAGGCGGAGAAAGACTGGGATGCCATGCAGGAGTATATATGCTCGTCTATATATACAGAATGTGAGTAACATAGAAACATGTATCCCTGTTAAATGGTGTGGTTTTATATATAACTAACCTGGAGTACGCGCATGTCAAACTTGAGTCTCTTGATCCTTCGCCTCTATCTATGTCGACCTCTGTTTTCCAGCTCATCTTCCACATGCAGGTTATGTATACGTATATGTACAAAGATAAATTTAAGTTCATGTTTGTATATGTATCAATGTATGTATATGTTTGACATTAAGTCATAAAATGTACATCCTGCTTGCCACTTAGTGTGCAAGATACATACATGACCGTTTCAACAGTCTGTCAAATATTTTTAACTTAACAATTAATACTAACAAAAGAAACTATTAGAAAAAGAGAAACACTATATTATTTGGAAAATTATATTTATATCCCTAAAATTTATCATATTTACATATATACCCTTAAAAGTTTTATATTTACATATGTACCCTTAAAACTTCAATTTAAAACTTCATAAATTTCAAAATTAAAAATTAAAATATATATTTTTTAAATCAATAAAATTTATAATTAATTTGTATTTATTATATTTAGGTCCAAAATACAGCTAATTAAAATATATATCACAATATAATTTAATTATTTAAAAAATATTTATTTTTTATTATGATAATTTTTTAACATTTAACACTTAATAAACTTTAATTATTTCATTTTCAATATATTATAAATTAAAAATATTTTTAATTAATATTATTATTTTAAAAGTCAAAATATTACAATTAAAGTTTTTTTAGGGATATATATGTAAATTTACAATTTTTAAAAGGGTATATATGTAAATATAAAATTTTATAAATATAATATATTTCAAAGGTACAAATGTAATTTTTCCAAGAAGTTGATCAATGTTAAGTATAAATTCTATACATAATCTAAAAAACAAAAGTAAAAACATATTTAAAAATATATATATATGTCTGTTAAGTACTTGCAAGAGAGTAAGATAAATAATTTAAAATATTAAAAAGAACAATATACTAAAAAATAAGTTATTTACCTGTTTATTTTTGTCTCTTTATTGTTTTATTTATTTCTCCTCTTTGTTACTGTTCAAAAAAAATTCTTAATTTTGATTTATTTAATCTTAAAAAAAACATTTTGATACTGCATGTTGTGAAAGAGAAAATTTATAATATTATTTTTTTAAATTTTATAAATAAAATAATTTCATAATTAAGAAAGTACATTATAAAGTCGACAATGGAATTCAACATATATAAAAATTTAAATTTTTTAATAATAATGTTAATAAGATTGGTAAGTCACGATCTAAATCACATTTAACACAATTTAAATCATGTTTAAGTCTATGTCCAAATTGATTTAGGTTTGTTTGCATACAATATTTATAATAAATTATTCAACATCAAAATTATAAACCATAAACCTTACTCTTGTTATTAAATTTTAAAAATCGGTCATATATCCTCACATAATCAGATTTACAAGAATTATCACATAGTGAATTTACAATAATTTATAAGATTTAATAATGATATAAAATTTATGATTTTTCACAAATTTTTCAAGATTATAATTCTTACTATCGCAACATCTTATTATAATATTGTATTTAAACAGAGTTAAATAAACTTGGGCAAAGATTTGAATATAATATGGATATCATCTAACCAATTTCATTATTATTATCATTAAAGAATTTAATTTTTCATATGTGTTAAGATTTTATGTTTAATTTGTAATGTAATTTTCTAATTAATAAAATTATTTTATTTATAAAATTGAAAAGAGTAATATTGCAAACTTTATCTTTTTTACAACACATAATATCAAAACGTTTTTTTCAAAAATTAAATAATTTAGAATTAAGAATTTTTTTGAATAGCAATAAAAAAAAAAAAATTAAATAATGAAGAAAAGAAATAAATAAGTAAATAACTCATTTTTTATTATAGTGTTTTTCTCAATATTTTAAATTTTTTCTCTCACAAGTACTTAACACATACATATATATGTATTTTTAACATGTTTTTACTTTTATTTTTGTAGATTATGTACATAATTTATAGTTAATATTAATCAATTTTTATTAAATAATATAATGTTTCTTTTTTTGTAATAGCTTTTCTCATTAGTATTACTTGCTAGTTTAAAAATATTTTATAAATTATTGAAATGGTTAAGTATGTATCTTGCACACTTAACTTTACTTGTGAACTCAATAGCAAGCATGAATTATATATATAATTATATGACATATTATGTTTTTGTTGTTATCTAATTAATTAATTAATAATATATATATGTTACATCTATTTATATTTGAAATGTGCACCTATTGCTCCTTAAGAAGACATACACAATTGTAATTATATAAATTGTGTAAACCATTATTGACATACATAATATCATAAAAACACAAAAAACTTTATATTACTTTTTTTCATGCATAAAATTATAAGCAATTTATATTAATTTATTAATGATGTGAGAACAATGATTAGAAACATGCAAACACTAATTGTAAATATGTTTATAAAATATAATTTACATTTTTTATGATAGAATCTCAAACATTAAAAAAAAAAAACTAATGTATTAAAATTAAGAAACACACAAAAAAAATATATTAAATCTTATAAATTTGTATCCACATAATATCATAAGCTCACAAAAGATGTTTATATTAATTTATTCTACATACATAATATTGTAAACACACAAAAATGTTTATATTAATTTATTCTACACACATCAAAAGTGTATATTAATTTATTGTATTTACAACAATGTATTTAATAGTAGTTTATTAATGATGTGAAAAGTTAATTTTGATAACATACAAATGGTAATTGTAAACATATTTTTTATTACAAATAAGTTAAACATTAAAGTAAAAGAGTAGACCAATAAAAATTCAAATAAAAAAACACTTGGGTGTAAAACATGTAAAAAAACTAATGTAAAAACATAACTTAGAAAACCAAAAATAAAAAATATTAAAATAATATTAAATTTTTTAAGGTATTTCTTAAAACTGATGACAAATAATTATCTTAAATTATGTAAATTAGAAGTTTTTCAAGGGTATATATGTAAATTTATAATTTTTAGAAGTATATATGTAAATATAAAACTTTTAAGGGTATACATATAAATATGATAATTTTCCCATATAAAAGAAAATAATCAATGTTAAGTATATATATAATCTACAAAAACAAAAGTAAAAACATATTAGAAATACATATATAATGTTAAATACTTGAGAGAGTAAAATAAAAAAATTTTAAAATATTAAGAAGAACAATATAGTAAAAAATAAGTTATTTATTTATTTATTTTTTATTGTTTTATTTATTTCTCCTTTTCGTTACTATTCAAAAAGATTCTTAATTCTAAATTGTTTAATCTCCAAAAAAACTATTCAATACTGTATGTTGTAAAAAAGATAAAATTTATAACAATGCTTCTTTAAATTTTTTATAAACAAATAATTTTTATAATTAAAAAAGTACATTATAAAGTCGACAATGAAATTCAATATGTGAAAATTTAGATTTTTTAATAATAATTTAATGAAATTGATCAAGTCACAATTTAAACCACATTTAACACAATTTAAATCATATTTAATTTATAATAAACTATTATAACATTAAAAATTATAAATCATAAACCTTACTTTTATCATCAAATCTTAAAAATTAGTTGTATATCCTTATATAATCGATATTATAAGAGTTATCACATAATGAATCTATAATATTTTATAAGATTTAGTAATGAGATTAAAGTTCATGATTTTTTATAAGTTTTTCAAGATTGTTATAATATTTTATTATAAATATTATATTTAAACAGAATTAAAAAAAACTTGGGCAAAAACTTGAATATAGTATGGATCGCATCTAACCAGTTTCATTATTATTATCATTAAAGAATTTAAATTTTCATATGTGTTAAGATTTTATTGTTGATATGTTTACTTTGTAATGTAATTTTTAATTAATAAAATTATTTTGTTTATAAAATTAAAAAGAGCAATGTTGCAAACTTTATCTTTTTTATAACACATAATATCAAAATGTTTTTTTAAAAAATTAAACAATTTAGATTAAGAATATTTTTGAATAACAACAAAGAAAAAAATAAATAAAATAATGAAGAAAAGAAATAAATAATAAATAACTCATTTTTTATTATATTGTTTTTCTCAACATTTTAAATTTTTTATCTTACTGTCTTACAAGTATTTAACACACATATATACATATGTATTTTAACATGTTTTTACTTTTGTTTTTTTAGATTATTACTTGTGAACTCAAGTTATATATATATTATATGACATATTATACTTTTGTTGTTATCTAATTAATTAATAATATATATGTTACATTTATTTATATTTGAAATGTACACCTATTGCTCCTTAAGGAACATACACAATTACACTTATGTAAATTGTGTAAACCATTATTGATATACATAATATCATAATAACACAAAAAACTTTATATTACTTTATTCTTCATGCATAAAATTATAAGTAATTTATATTAATTTATTAATGATGCGAGAACAATGTTTAGACACATGTAAACACTAATTATAAATATGTTTATAAAATATAATTTACATTTCTTATGATAGAATCTCAAACATTAAAAAAAGTAAAAGACTAGTGTATTAAAATTAAGAAAACATAAAAAAAAACATTAAATCTTATAAATCATTATTAACAATTACATCCACATAATATCATAAACACATAAAAGAAGTTTATATTAATTTATTCTACATACATAATATTGTAAACACAAAAATGTTTATATTAATTTATTCTACACACATCAAAATTTATATTAATTTATTCTACTTGCAACAATGTTTATGTTTATAGTAATTTATTAATGATATGAAAAGTTAATTTTGATAACATATAAATGATAATTGTAAACATATATTTCTAATTACAGATAACTTAAACATTAAAAAGGTAAAAGAGTAGACCAATCAAAATTCAAATAAAAAAATACTTAAGTAAAACTAATGTAAAAAGATAACTTAGAAAATCAAAAATAAAAAACATAAAAATAATATTAAAATATTTAAGATATTTCTAAAATTAATGACAAATATTTATCTTAAATTATGTAGTAACATAATCGGAGATGTGTTATTTATAACATGGGAATAGGGTTTGGCGTTCCATGTATTGGGAACATCAAAATACTTTAATAAAAAAATTATTTAAATAAACCATCTATGTAGACTTTAATTAAAAAATATTAAAGAAAACACAAAATGTTCTCAATTAAAATTTTTGTTTTGAAGTATTTCGATGTTCCGGTACTTCAAAAAACATGGAACGTCGAACACTGCATGGGAATATGTAAGTTTTGAAATGCACTTCACAAGTATATACACATCAATAAATAATCATACTCAAACAAATAGCTGAAACTTCTGTTATAATGTATATTTAATTCTGTGATCTTTAGGATAATACGTGATTACAAATGTAAAATGTAATATTAAATGTAAAGTATTTTTTTTATAAGATATTATATATATAAATATTCGTTAGCTTTACTTCCTGAAAAATAAAGATGATCGAGTGGAACGCTTGCGGAAGTGCAAAACATACACAAACAGATCGTCTCTACAGAGAACGGGGAAGAGATATCTTCAATAGAATGCACTATAGAGACTCTATAGCATGGAATGCATTGCTTGCAGTGTATGCCAGAAAGAGTACCTGCAATTTGTATTATATTGCATGTGCTATATGTGAGTTGTTAATACATCAAATTGTATGTGTGTGCGTGTGCATGTATGTGTTTAAATATACATATATGCACATGTATTGTCCTACATATATACTACACCATATTTATATATACTTGTCCTACATATATACAAATGCAGCAACTACTGAGAGTAGATTTGGAGACTGAGAATCAGATATATATTGTATGTATGTGTATGTCATATAATGTGATGCATATGACATACACATACATACAATATATATATATTGTGTGACATAACATATGCATATAAAAAGATATTCAACGTATATACGATTGCGGGTGTATTTTATATATGTATATGCATATACATGTGTATAGCGTCTGGTATCATATTGTGTATATACAGGATGCGGGTGAGAGTGATATGGACCCGTCGGCAGGAACGGAGTCGCTGCAGAAGCTGCAAAACTTAACATCTTATATGTATGATGAACTCACGTGGCTTGGCATTAGTATATATTCTGTGTGTGCGGCACGCTCAATAGCATGTATGTATACAATGTTAGTCATTCTTATTTTTTCAATCTCAGCATTACACATTATATGCGGATAGCATGCACGCACCTTTGTGTTCATTACCGATAACGTGTGTATGCATTTTGTGTATGTAAAAGCATATGAAATCAACTCAATTGACATTTTAATGCCCTCGGTGATTTTACAAATGTATATACATGTGTTTGTGTATGTATGTGTGTGTGGGTAAATGCATGTTTCTAGGCTATCTTATAAAATTCATTGTATGTTATATGCACTAATAGAATTTCTAATATATATATGTACGTATTTAGGTATAAATACATGTATATGAACATAATCCACGTGGCTCTATACGCCACGTCAGCTCTTTTGTATTAGGGTAGGGCAAAATTAAGTCAAAATTAGGGTCATGGTGTCTTATGAACTGCTGCGGATCGTTCTCCCACCTGCTGCGGTAATATACTGTGGCCACTGCCTACTGACAGGATTGAGTCGAATTGAAGATGGTATAGATAACATTGAGAAGAGTATATATCGTGGCTTTACGAATCTGAATCGAGGTACCTTTTTCATCTTTTATTTCAAATAACAAAAATTGTTATTTTTATTTTCATAGAAATTCAAAGGAGTAATGTCCCCGATTCAATCTCTTCAGCAGCACACAGGCTCGACAATCCAGGCTTTCGATTTTTCATGGAGAACAAGGACGAGAAGTAATAAATATGCATTTTAATTTTATACGGCCTATTTTTTAATTATCTACTTTGCGATTTTGGAAAATATCTTTTTTTTCAGTATTTGAGAAAAACGAACTCTCGAAATCATATATATATATATATATATATATTATATATATATATATATATATATAGTTTCTAACAAGTTTTAACTTTTGTTTTGCAGAGTATGTAAAGAATTTAAATTAAAATCAATTAACTTCTATTAAATAAATAAATCTTTACATTAATCACTGCTTTGTTTGTTCATTAGTATTACTTGTTAATTGAACATTGGTTAAAAATAGTTTACCATAGTCAGGTATGTATCTATTCAGGTTATATTGCTTAGCAAATTTTATTATAATGCATGTGCTATATGTAACTGAATGAGTTGTTAATGCATATGGACGTGTTTATACATCCTACATATATATTACACCATATTTCATACAGGTAGGAATGATCAAAGGGGAAGCACAAATGCAGTGACTACTGAGAGAGGATTTAGAGACTGAGAATCAGAACCTGAAGCGTGAAATCTCTCTGAAGACTATTGAAGTGTATGTCCTTCTTTATACATGTTTTTATGTGTTCCAGGAATGCTATTACGGACGAGGAAACCATTTTGCAGCGTAAGGAAGATATTTGGAGAATCAATGAAGGCCGTTCAGAAAAGGAAGCTCAGGTAATTATATATATATAGTTTCTATGATGTGATTGAGATACATACAACCATACACATACGCTAGCACACGCATACAATATTGTGTATCTGTTTGTTTGTGTGTCTTTAAAAAACATTTTTCAGTTTTATACATGGCTGCTTCTACCAGACAACCAGCAGAAGGTATGCATTAAATGACTTTTTGCCCACTTACGTATGATATATGTTTCTATGGGATGTGCATATAGAGATTTGTCTAATTTATGCACGCTACACAATATACTTCTAATAAGCATGCTATTTTTGTATACGTTATATTACCGTCCAATTAAATATTCTTAAAATACATTACATAGTAATACACACGTTTTTACATCGATGAGCTGGAAACTGCTATTGAGCAACTGAAGAACAAGAAAGGTTCAAGCTCTCCGTTCAATTGTATAGGGGAAGGGCTTTCTCAGCAAATGAATTCAGAGTTTGACGCCAGTTGCTATCTGCCCAGACACCGTATTGATCGAAAATATTGCTGCAGGCCTCCAAAGGGAGGTACGTTGATGTGTATACTTTTGTCGGGGTCCATGTGTGTGTGTGTGTGTGTGTGTGTGTCTCTTCTCTCTCTCTCTCTCTCTATATATATATATAGACACACACACACACACACACATACAAATTTATATGGGTGTATGGCTATATTCATGTGTTACATTGATGTGTATACATACATAGAATATACACATCATAAGTGAATATACACATCCGACTGTATGTGCGCAAAGTTTCATATGTACGTATCATGTATCGTCCATACACAAATTACGGTCACTTTCATATGCATAGTTTGATAAGAAATATCATGTGTTGTGTGTGTGTGTGTGTGTTACATTGTACACATAAATGTCTATAATATATGTATATGTTATTTATTCCTAGCAACTTGAGGCATATATTGAAGAACGAGAGAGGTACTGTTCTTATTCCAACTGTGTGTGTGATTTTGTCACATGGACATCATGTAAAAGCATCAATATATAAAATACACACACTCTCTTTGGTTCTTCAATATATGCCTCAAGTTAATTTTGTAATTGTAATATTCATTTAACTAAAAAGTAAAGAGTACAAAAGATAATTTATGCATATTTCTCTTTTGTGTGTGTATATATATATAATATATAATATAATTATAGATTACTTTATGGTTATCCAGATTTAATGCTTATGTCCTTTTTTATACATACATCCTTCTTCTTTGTATTTTGTATCGATATAACTTTAAAGTCTATACAAAACTTGCAACAACAGAAGTAAAAAATGTTAAATATATGTATATTTGTGTTAAGTATTTTAAATTATTAAGTACGTATTTAAAATAGTGAAAAAATAATAAATATTTTTAAAATCAAATAGAAATATTACATTAAAATTAAATGGATTAAATATATATAAATTATTAATATATAATTTATTTTATATTTAATTATTGTTTATTTTCTTTGTTCTTCGAAAAGAATTTATAAGTATCTTAAAAAATGTGTGAATTACAAATGAAAATTCTGTAATAAAAAATAAAAAATAATTTTTATTTTATTTATATTATAATATAGAAGAGTTGATATGGCACATTTAATTTAGCTGCGTATCTCTACATGCATATATGAATATAAAATTTGGTATTTACCAACTATATAGTCACGGATATACATGTTGTATGTACATATATATGCTTTATATATATATATATATATATATAATATATATATTATATATATACACATGCACACACACACACATATGTATATGCACATATACATTATTACATATATTCAAGTACATCTATATGCGTATATGGATGTACAAATTCGTGTGTGGGCATACTCATGTATATGCATATGGTTTCACATTGCAGAGGTAAGCAAAGTGCATGCAGAAAAGAACAATGAAGAAATACGGACATTGGAGCCTTCTGTTGGTGAGCTGGAGAGCGTTGTGAATGCTCTAGAAAATCAGGTGCTATTCAAGCTATATTGTTTATCAATTTTATTATATTGCATGTGCTATATTGAGTTGTTAATACATCAAATTGTACGTGCATGTGTGTTCACATACACATATATGCACATGTAATGTCCTACATATGTACTATATAATACTGTATATGTATATATGTATGTATGACTTGTGTATGTACTCATGTCTGTTCGTTAGGAGGCTGAAGACGATAATCTGCAAATGACCAACATGTGTAGAAGAATCACGCAGGTAAGTTACAACATGACTATATAATCCTGTATATACACACGCACATAATATATATGTGTATCAATGTCTACAAACACGTCCTCACGATATTTGTAATCAACATATATAAATGCATAAGAATTAATTGCTATATTTGATATATACAATATGTTCTGGAAATATACATACTTAATTTAAGTAGCAATGCGATCTGCAATTTGTTAAATACTCCTTTCTCACTAGGTTAGTAACAGTATCTTTTCTATATAGTCATGTATATGATTAAGTTTTTAGAACATCTAACCTTCACATATAACCTTCAAGTATAACGCAATACTATCAAAATTTGTCTAACATAACATAGGCATTGTGTTGTGTGTGTATTGTGTCAGATAGTGTGATGCATATGCCCACAGTGAAATATATTCAATGTAGTGCAATATATATATGATTGCGTGTGTATTTTGTATGTATATGCATATTCATTTTGTAAACGTATGTGTATGATCATGTTCAAGTCCATGCTTAAGTTGCTACAGCAGTAGGAATTATAATCCTTAAAAGTTCGTTAGAGGACATAAATCTTAATCCCTTCATTAACTCTTGTGAATCAGTTGTAAATCTTTACAAAAATTTCATAAATTATGTATGAGTTTGATTTTCACAGTTTTAATGTTGATTTTTCAAAAGTTTAAGTTGATATAAGTATAATTAGTAAGTATTTAATTGAGGAATTGTTATAATTTAATGTTGAAATCTACAGATTAAAATGATTTTTTGAATCTTAAATGCATTTTTTTTTTAAACACAAAAATTATCAAAGATCACGAACTAAATACAAAGATTTAATGTTTATTGATAAAGAACTCTTATTCTTTGTTAAGAGACATTAAACGTTTACATTTCATTCATAATCTTTTGTTTTGATCAATAATGTACACTGTTTAACATCAAAATTATTTAATGTGTGTTTTATTCTTTGATTAAAAAGTATAATCAAATAAGATTTTTGAAGAATCAACATTGAAGTTGTAAAAGTTAAACTAATATGAATCTATGATGATGTGACACAATTTATGAATGTTTGTTAACATTTATAATTAATTTATAAAGGTCAGTGATAAAATTATAGTTCATGATTGTAAGAGTTTATTGCATGTACAATATATAAATAAGTATTATATGTAAATAAAATTAAGTTAATTTGGGTATGGACTTGAACATGATTTGAATCATATTAAAAATGATTTTGTATTGGATATGATTTAAATTATAACTCGATCAATCTTACTTACGTTGTTAAAAAATTTAAGTTCTCTGTGTGTTGGATTTCATTATCATTATGTTTATTTTATAATATAATTTTAATTATGAAAATTATTTTGTTTAAGAAAATTCAAAGGAACAATATTATAGATTTCATCCTTTTATTACATTTATATCAAATATTTTTTTTTGAAAATTAAACAATTTGGAATTCAAAATCTTTTTAAACAACAATAAATAAACAAGTGAATAACTCATTTTTTACTCTCTTATTTTTCTTAATATTTTAAGTTTTTTATTTTATCTCTTGAAAAGCAAATAGTTTTAAGTACTTAACACATACACACATGTATTTTAACATGTTTTTATTTTTGCTTTTATAAATTATGTATAGGATTTAAATTAAAATCAATCAACTTTTATTAAATAAATCTTTATTTATAATGTTTTTCTCTTTTTAACAATTTCTTTTATTAATATTACTTGATGAAACTAAATCAATTTGAACACAAACTTTAATATAATTTGGATTATGTTGAAAATGGTTTAATTGTATTGGACATGGTTTAAACCAATTTCACTTACATTATTAAAGAATTTAAATTCTCATGTGTGTTAAATTTCATTGTCCTTATGTTTAGTTTGCAATGTAATTTCTAATTATGAAAATTATTTTATTTAGAAAAATTCAAAAGATTAATATTGTAAATTCTATCTCTTTCACAACATTTAATATTAAACATTTTTTTTGAAAATTTGGGATTCAAAATCTTTTTTAAACATCTCATTATTTAATGAAATTAAATCAACTTGGACACGGACTTTAACATAATTTAAAATCACGTTGTAAACAATTTGAATTACATTGAAACATGGTTTATATTATGGCTTGACCAATTTCACTTACATTATTAAATAATTTAAATTCTCATGTGTGTTGAATTCCATTATCATTATGTTTAATTTGCAATGTGATTTTTAATTATGAAAATTATTTTTCTTATAAAAATTCAAAAGAGCAATGTTACAGATTTCATTTTTTCACAACATTTAATATCAAATGCTTTTTTTAAAAGAATCTTTTTTAATAACAATAAATAGGAGAAATAAACAAGTGAATAACCCATTTTTTTATTTTATTTTTCTCAATATTTTGAGTTTTCTATTTTACTCTCATAAGACAAAAGCTTTAGGTACTTAATTAATACACACATATGTATTGTAACATGTTTTTACTTTTACTTTTGCAAATTATATATGTACTTTTCTTTATAGTTTTTCTCTATTTGTAACAGCTTCTCTCATTAATATTACTTGTTAATTTAAAGATATTTTATAAACTATTGATATTGTCATATATGTATTTTACACACTTAATTTTACCTGTGAACTCAGTGGCAAACAGGAGGTACATTTCATAGGACTTAATGTCAAACATAATACATACATTGATACATATACTTACATTGATATTAATGAACTTTACATAACTATATTTATTTTTGTAAATATACATATACATAACCTGCAGGTGGAAGATGAGATGGAAAATAAGCGTGAGTATTTCTTGACAAACAAAGGATCGAGAGACTCAAGTTTGACATGTGCATGCTGCAAGTTAGTTATATATAGAAACACCCTTGGCAGAGATACATGTTTTTATGTTTACTCACACATGAGATACAGTAGTATTGCATATTAAAATATTATTTTGACTGCTTTTATCACGAGCATTCGGGAATACGTGTTTATATGAACTGAGATATGCCAGAGTCCCTTGAGTACAAATACTGTATAGTTTATATGCAGATGATAGTTGTTTGTATGCATAGATGAACGCATGACTCTATAAAAGTTTACTATTATAAAATATTATAATGCTATAATGGAAGCTGAGTAATATGGAGCATGCACATGTCAAATCACCTAGAAGAAACGTGTTGAATTACAAAGTCTCTATATATAGACGAGCATATATACTCCTGCATGCGTGTATATGTATATCTGTATAAGGATAGATATGAACAATGCATGTAGGTTTCTGTACGTAACATGGTAATATGTATGTATTACATATGCATGTTTGATCTCAGCATATTAGTATCAGTACTTAACATTTGTTACTCTTAGACTGTATTTAACATTTGTTATCTTTGGTAGCTAGTGTAAGTTGGTGAGTTATATTATGGAGCTACCGATATAGCCATATTTATGGCTTGTAGCTTCACTCTGAAGTGTATGTCCTTCTTTATACATATTGAACGAATCCCACTACACAAATGCATGTGTGTGTATTGTATGTATGTGTTGTCATATAATATGATCATCATTGTGATGCATATGCCCAGTGCAATATATATGTGATTGCATGTGTATTTTATATATGTATATGCATATTCATTTTCTCTATGTATGTGTATGATCATGTTCAAGTTGATTTAATTTTATTTGCATACAGTATCTGTAATAAGCTACTTAACAACAACAAGAATTATAATTAGAAAGCTTGGTAAAGAACATGAATTTTAATTCCGTCATCAGCTTTTGCAAATTGGCTATAAATCTTTATAAAACATTCGCAAATTATGTCTTATCATCGTATAAACTTGATTTTCATAAATTTGATGATTTTTCAAAAATCTAAGTTGATTATACCTTATAACCAAATAAATTTTTAACTTTAACTGAGGAATTAGTATAATTCGATGTTGAAATGTATAGATTAAATGATTTTTAATCCTAAAGAGTGTACTTTAACAATTAAATTGCAAACTCAAAAAACTCATGTCTCTTTACCAAAGATATTAAATTTTTGCATTTTATTCACAACTTTTGATAGTATTGTATTTTATTGATAAAAGAACAGGCTCAAACAACTCATGTCTCTTCATTAAAAGATTAAATCTTTGCATTTCATTCACAATATTTGATAGTGCTGTATTTTGATTGATAATGTACACTTTTTAACATTAAAAATCATTTAATTTAGCATTGATTATAATGATTCTTCTTCAATCTTTATTTGATTATAATGATTCTTCTTCAATCTTTATTTGATTATAAGGTATAATTAATTAAGATTTTTGAAAAAGAATTGGCATTAGAACTCTAAAAATTAAGTTAATACACTAGAATATGCAATTAATTTATAAGAATTAGTAACAGAATTAAAGTTCATAACATTTCATAAGTTTTTAAAAATTATAATTCTTATTACTGCAACAGCTTATTGTGAGTACTATATAAATAAAATTAAATTAATTTGAAATGGATTTAAATATTATTTAGATCGCGTTGAAAATGATTGGATTGCATTAGACATAATTTAAATTATAATTTAACTAATTTCATTTATGTTATTAAAAAATTTAAATTCTTAATTGTGTCAGATTTCATCCTCGATGTGTTTAATTTGCAATGTAATGTTTAATTATAAAAATTATTTTGTTATAAAAATTTTAAAAAGCAAAATTTTATCTTTTTTACAATATGTAATATGAAATTTTTTTTCCAAAGATTAAACATTTTAAGATTCAGAATCTTTTTTAGCAATAATAAAAAGGAGAACTAAGCAAGTGAACAAACCCATTTTTTATTATCTTATTTTTTAATATTTTAATTTTTTATTTTACTCTCTCCAAAGATAAATAGTTTGAGGTACTTAAACTATACTAACAATGTTATATAACATTGTGGGATTTTGATAGTGGTCGGATGGATTTCAATTTTTCACACACATGTATTTTTAACATGTTTTTATTTTTGATTTTGCAGATTATATAATGAATTTATAGTTAAAATTAATTAATTTTTATTAAATAATCTTTGTCTATAGTGCTTCTCTCTTTGTAATAATTTCTCTTGTTAATATTATTTGTTAGTTTAAAGATATTTTACAGACTGTTAATATAATAGATACGTATCTTACACACTTAATTTACTTGAACTTAGTGATAAAGGAGGTACATTAATGTCAAACATATACATACATTGATACATATACTTACATTGATATTAATGAACTTATATGACTATATTTATCTTTTTACATATACTTGGATGGGAATAATCCAAGGGAGCCTAACATGACGGCCAGGCTCCTCTTATGAATGGCCATCCCTTCTCCATATAAATGTGTTTCTCTGATTCTGCAAGAAACGTGACGGAGTTTGGTTCGCAGCCATGCTGGTAAACAAGTCTATCACTACAGAGCTTTCTCCGTTTTCCACGTATCCCAGAATGAGGCAGTTTCATGAAATAGCATTCCGACGATCATCCGGACAAAGACGTCCAATGCACGTTCCATGATCCCGCATTTTCTGTACATATTCACCAAGGAGGCTGCAACAATTACATCGGATTCAAACCCTCGCTCTCTGAGTTGTATATGTATTGCTAACGCCTTCTCCAGACAGTACTGTTTCCGTTGGCTTCCACATGTCTTCAGTGCTGCAATGAAGGTACACTTGTCCGGTTCACAGTCCATAGTGGTAAACAATTTGGAGCTTTCACCATTTTCCACGTATCCTGAAATAAGGGAGTTCCATGAGACAACATCCCGTTAGCCATCCGATCAAATACATCTTGAGCACATTGCATGATTCCACATTTATTGTACATATAGATTAGAGCAGAAGTTACATATTTGTCTGTGTGGTAGTTAGCTGAAACTGCATCCTTATGTAGTTTTCTTCCTCCTTGCAAGTCCCTTGTTTTGCTACATTGTTTTAATGCAGCAACGACTTCCTTCCATTGTTCCCCTTGCTTTGTACTTTCTGAGAATCCAAGTCTTTCCTTTCATGCCGCTCAAATTTGAAATTTGAAATTCGAATATGGAAAGTTCATATCACTGCAGTATTGTTTCTTGTTGGCCTTTGCATTCAGAAGAGTCGAGAAACTAACGTGGTTCGGCTTGTTTCCTTGCAAAGCCATCGCATGAAGCACCTCCATGGCACACTTCCCATGCCCAGATCCCGCATACGATGTGATCATTGAGTTCCATGCTACCACGTCTAACAGGCATTTGCTCAAAGAGTTTCCTCGCTCTCTTTACATGCCCATTCTGTGCATTTACTGCAATCATTGCAGACCATGGGAGAAGGTTCCTCTCTGGCATCATACAAAAGATCTCCCTCGCTTCGGCAATCTGCACGTGCACAAATCCAGTGATCTATGATGTCCATGTGACAACAGGTATCTGATTGAGTAGAAAGGCTGCCTCCTGCATTTGTCCTGGTTGGGCATATCCAGATATCATCGTGTTGTACGAAACTAGATCATGTTCCTACATCTCTCTCTCGAAAAGCTCTATTGCTTCCTGCAGTTAGCCACTTATGATGGAAGTCCATGCCACCAAGTTTTGCTCCTCCATTGTGTCGAATAGTTTCCTCGCTTCTTGTAAATCACCTTCTTGAGCAAATGATTCCACATTGTGCTCCATGATATCACGTTAAACTCTGGCATTGCATCGAAGGACCTCGCTTCAGCAAATACCTTTACGGGTAAATGCTATAAGCATTGTACTCCAAAAGATAATAACCGGGCAGGACACAACGTTCCGCACGGGCATGCTGTCGAAAAGTTCCTGAGCTTTCTGTAAATGCCCCGTTCGGGCATATGCTTCAACCAGGGTGTTTACAGACATTTCAGTATACTCAGTCATCTGGTCATAGACGCGAGTTTCTTGTTCGATTTCACCATTGGTGCGAGTATCGCCAGCATCCAACATAGGTACTAGAACAAATAAATACTTAGCCCCTGAAAGAATGCAAAAGATGAATACAAAGAATAGCTAATCGAGTGGGAAGAAGGTTGATTTCAATACATATTGTCGATATAAGGATAATAAGAACACCAACTTTCTGTGAGAGAATTTTATTGTTCCGAGAAGTATGTAGGAGGGGGCACAATAAGAACGAGTAGACGGTTTTTAAAAGGTATGTAAAATCAAGTTCGTCCACAGCGAGTACCCCGATGTTTTCTTCACCAATTTGTGCTCCCTCAAACACTACCGGTTTGCCTCAAGCGAGGTTCACAAGGGTTATTCATAAAGGGTGTGTTGAACTTGAGACTTAAGAAGAATACAACTTTTGTCTGTGCTCTATAAATCTATAATATTATTTACAACTTATATACTTATTAGATGTGTTACTAATATCTTAATCTCTTTTGTTCCCGTTATTGCTAGCATCTTAGTGTCTTCTTGTCCACATTGTTGTTAGCACTTTCATTCGTCAGATTAATGATTTTTAAGTTGTTGAATATAAGAACATTTGAAGAGAATAAATGAAAAATAATTTTTCACACTAACAAATTATCTTGTGTTAACGAACTATATAAAATTATATAACATATACATGGCATGCGTATGTGTGTGTGTATGTGTTGAGTGCCTTTTTATGTGTATAGGTATTTATTGCATCACATAATACTGGCGGATTTTGGGATGGAACTTCTAACAATATCTATTCTTGTTAAAGGGCATGTCATGGTAAGAGCTCTTTTTTTCCACATAGTGCTAAGGGATCTCTTACTATATGAAAGATTCTATACATTAAGTTTGCAGTTGAGTCGACAAACATTGTGTCTATGTGAATATACATATTAGAGCTTACAATTTATATAAAACCCACAAAGTATAATTTAAAAGTTATGTATATCAATTTGTGTGTGCATGTGCGTGTGAGAGAGAGGGAGATTCATTATTATTATAATAATTAACTAAGTGGTACTTGAATGAGATGAACTTAAATATGTTAAGTTTGTCCTAATTTTTATATAATTAGTAAAAGGATCATATTAAAGAAATTTATATAAAATTATTGAAAAAATAGATGTTCAAAACCATGTTATTGAAATATCATTGTCTTATGGCTTGTCAAATATATTTTATTAACACAAGTGTGTGTAAATGATAATTATTTACAATATAATTTTATAATATTTTGGAAAGGCATGAGATCAAATTGATCTAAACGGTTGTAATGACTATATCCCTATATGATTATGTTTAACATTATTTTTATGTTGTTAAATATGGTATAATATGATAAATTAAAGTAAAACCCATACGTCCCAAGGCATATGTGTATGGTGATCTGTAACAAGGACCTTAACAACTTGTTTGGTGCATAATAATATGTTAAACAAAAAAGATAATTACATTTGACTAATTAATTCATTTTTAACAAAAGGTTCGTACACATTTGCAACCTTATAAAACCATGCATGATGCATCATTTTCAACATTGAGGATGCTACATGGCCTCAAAAGATTGAAAGTTTAATTTTTTTATTAATAAAGAATTATTATATAACTATGCCGAAAATATACAACCTCATAAGTTATAAGTTTGGTTCATTTTTAATAAAAACTAATGTATAGCCTTGATAAGAAATCGAACTCGCACCTTATGAAGCCATATATCATTCGTGGTGTTGACGTAAAAGTGTGAGTTTCTTTTTTTAATAAAAGGTTGATGTATGGCCTAGTGAACAAACTCATAACCTTTTAAAGTCATGTACCATTCTTAAGGTATACCCATATGTAAGTTTAAATATTTCTTAATTAAAAAGTTCATATATGAGACTAAAAAGTTGTAAATTCAAGTTCTTGTTACAAAAAGTTTAATACATGTGTTTCAAAAAAGTTCTAACTTACACCTAATAGGGTCATGTATCATCCTCAATACTGAAGATGGTGTATAACTTCATAAGATGTGAATTCAAACCCTTTTAAATAAAAAAGTAATGGTAGTAAAGAATCGAACTCATGGCCATAAATATCTTCAAAATCAAACTACACCTTATGGGTCTATGCACTATAGTTTGCGTTCGTATCCTCGAAATCAAACATGTATAGGGGGTCCATGCACTGTACTCGCACCTTATGAGTACCTCCTCCCGACATTATATGTTATATGTATCGCACCTTATAGGTTATGCGTCTCCTTGGTGGCACCTTATAGGTCAGGCCTATGCATTATTTTCGGTGTTGAGGATGGTACATGTCCTTATAAAGTACAAGTTTGATTCGTTTTTAATTAAAAGTGAACCTAAAATTTATTTATTTCATATTTAGTATTCTTTAAAGTTTTATATACATTACAATGGACAAATTATTATAGTTATACACATACACCATATGTCCTTTGCACCTATAGTAATGGTCATATGGTGAATTTAGTATAATCATCAGTTTGGGTAAGATGAGGTAGGTATTAATCTTAACCTTTTAAAATCCTTAACTTAGTAAGTTTATTTTTATGGATAGACTTAATTATTTAATGAACTTTAACTCAATTGTTATATGTAACTTATGAATTATTTTTAAGTTGAACAAGTTATTATTCTTAACTTTGGTGAATTTATCTTTAAATTAAACGATTTATTTAAATGTTTGGGCTTAACTATTTAATTACTTTTAACTCAATTATTATTTTTAATTTAATGAGTCTATCCTTAGCCTAGTAAGTTTATTGTTAAGTTAGACTTATTATTACATAATCTATTGTTAAGTTAAACCTTTAACCTAGTTATTATCTTTAATTTTATGACTTTATTATTAAAATGGATCCTTAACCCAATTGTTATTTTTAACCTCAAAGTTTATAAACTTTTAACTTTAACTGTTATAACCTAACACTTAATCCGCTTATTATCTTTAATTTAATAAATTTATCTTTAAATTAGACATT
The DNA here is from genome assembly GCA_003024785.1 of Selaginella tamariscina. Taxonomy (NCBI): domain Eukaryota; kingdom Viridiplantae; phylum Streptophyta; class Lycopodiopsida; order Selaginellales; family Selaginellaceae; genus Selaginella; species Selaginella tamariscina. Next base: position 88,482 of record PUQB01000354.1, read on the forward strand.
TAATCCCAAAATTGAGTTTAAATGTTATGTTGAATTTTAAATGAAACTTAAATACCATAAAATAAAATTTAGAATGGCCTTTACGAAGAAACACACATAAACTTATTATATAAGATTATATTCTAATTACTTGTGGGTTCATACCCGTAAGGGGTTTTCTTCTAGGGCAAGGATGTGTGATGTTTACGTGTGTGTGCAGCTGCGGGATGAGAAAGGTAGGCCATTCAATCCAACCCAAATTGATTTGTATTGGTGAGTTAGCAAACACTGAGTATGTAAGATTTGGATGATCTGATGCGCTCGACTCTGTTAGAGCCCATAAATTTGCTATATCTTTTGTCTGAGTTCAACCCAAGGTTTGCTACAGGAGGATGATGCTCGAGGTAGTAAAAGATTCTCTGAGTACAATCTCAACGGCGCAGGACAAAATGCACAAGTTGCAAATTAATGAGGTACACAAGTTATAATTCTTGCATTATTTCTGGTTTAGACAGGTACCATATATACGGATTTATTTTACAGGGGAACATAAGGTGAGAAGTTTATACAATAAATATATGAATGTGGAGAGACAATTAGAATGCACTTACAGGGTCGGAAGGGGCCATTTCCTGCTCGTTACGGCCGATGGATCGTGGACCTTGAGGCGAAAACATAAAAGGCTGGGACTACGTTGTACGAGAAGGTGCTCCACTGGTTGGAAGGGACGAGAACGGCAACAAGGCTGTACTTGGCAAAACTTGCTTTGCACGCTCTCCATAACAGGTGCACAGAGAAGGTTAAGACAGCTGGTGAGGTTGTCAACTTGGTTTTCCCGTTCCGGGACAAAGAGCATTTTCTCCAAGAGCTTTTTACGGGGTTCTCACGTGGTTACTATGTGAGGATTGTTGAGGGTGAGGATGGAATGCCTGAGCCAACCCTGCAGAACAGGCCAGGGAACGACGACCTTCATCTCCTCCTCAGTTGTAATATGCAAGACCAGCTTGTTGCCGAAGTCGGCTATATGGACCGAGGTCAACTCTACGTAGGCTGGCCTGTGGATCACAAGTTACGGTCCCATGGAGATGCAGTTTTCACGTACGGGGAGGGCTTGGTAATGCTAGTGGGGACTACTTTCTCCCTTGCTCACACAGCACCGGATGGGGCGCATACCATTTTCCTATGGGATTGGGAATGTGTGCTTATGATTGTTTCTGCGAGCCAGAGACTAAAAGAGCTATCGAGGATGCCGGGTACGGGCGTGTAATACCACCTCATCTCATGGGTGTTGACGGCAGGTATCCTTGCCCTTATAAGCTCTCCCTCTCCCATATGTGTATACACACAACTGTGTGTGACGTTTCTGGTGATGAAGTTTTACTGTTTCTTCGTTATAGCTTTTAAATAATATATATCTTTATTGTAGTGTTTGCAGTTTATATACCAGTGGGCCAGCAGCAGATAGTGTGTGTATATAGCTCGAGTGCAGAGAGAGTCCGATGTATGAGCATATACTGTTTATTTTCATATGAAAAGTATTAAAGTAATATAACATTTATGTTGTGTGTACATTCATGTCACGAATATTTAATTTTATATATTTTAAATGAATAATAAATCATAAATATTGATTTTTAATCATGAAAATTGCTTTTTTTACATTCTATATGCATATAAGCATCTTTTACTTAACTATAAGGAGGGAATTAAATTTGGCTGTCTGTCTGAAACACTTAAATAGAACACATAATCTATAGATCTTATGATCGACATAGGATATTTAAAATGTTTTTATCATTAAAATTTCTTAAAACTAATTTTAAATAATTTAATTAAGATGTGTTGAAACTGAAGTTTAACAATAACTGTACTATTCAATATTCAATATCAATAATAAAGAACACAGATACCTATATACATGTGTTTGCTTACATGCATGTTATAATTCTGCAGCTGGCCATTGAAGATGAGTATGTCATGAGCGAATGTTCCTTCACAGTAGACATTCTCACTGTCTCTAGGACATATGCGGAAGACAGGATCGCCTTCCAGGAGACAGCATCTGTCTCTGGCATTCCGTTGAACGTGCCCCTTGTAGGCATATGCTGAAATGAGGGAGTTACACGAATACATGTTAGTCTCTGAAATTTGGATTAGCTTTGCATAGATGTAAATTCACAATGAAATCATGTATCACCGTGTTCTAAGAGACAACACCTTTGCATGGGATTTTCTCGAACGTCTTCTGAGTCTGTTATAGTCCGAGGAAAATTATTCTTGCATCTTCACACTTTCGTAAATCTAAACTTAAAGAATTATACATAAAAGTTATATGTAAGTCAAATATTCATTTATAGATATATTGTTTTGTCCAATGTAAGGTAGGATTTATTATGAATTAAGTAAAGTAAGGTTCATTTTTAGTAGGTCAAGTGATCATGATGCAATTTTACAAACACGGACCATAATTGAAAAGTTATAACCTACCTTGTTAATAATAAATACGTGACAGTGTTAGAGTACTTAAGTTGTCTCTAACGTTTTTATTCACAAGGGGGAAGAAGTTACGTTTTGAATCCACACCAAAATTACGTTTTAATTTACATTCTTATTTACATTTTAAATTTCTTATTTAACATTTTATCATTTTAAATAATCATTTACATTTCAAAGATACTACCACATATACCTTTACTAATTATTTAAAGGTGAATGATGTTAGTAGCTACTTCCAGTCTATATTTATAATGGCGTTCTCTCGTTTTGAAAATGTTAAAGTTTAAGGACCGTACATAATTTCTCTGAGTTATGTGCTATTCACATGCATAATTCCATGAAATATTTATGTTTTACATATAAATGAGATTTATTTAGTGAGCTTGTGATTATTTGTGATAATGTAGTTTATTATACCCTTTACGTTATTAGATTTTTTGTGACCATTCACTTTTATTTAAGTTATTTTTTAATATATCTTCCAATTAAAAGTTCTACCTACCCAGCTACCTTAACTATTTCTCTCTATATAAGTATATTTTCTGAACTAAACTATGTAAACTACATTTTAATCATTTATTTTAATCTTGGATTAGATCTTGCATATGAGGCATTGTTTAATAAAATAGCCGTGCTCTCTTTCTCTTTCTCTCTCTTTCACACACACACATATATGTATGTGTGTGTATTTGTATATAACTATGCATAAAAGTCTATATTTAAAACTCAAGTTTGCTAATTGACAATCAACAAAATGTGAGTTGATCTTATATCTACTTTTACAAATACAACAATCGAACCATTGATTATATTGTATAAAATACATAGAACTAGAAAATGTTAAAAGAAGTTTCTTATAAAAATTAAATTGGAATTTTATTTAAATAGTAATGGATTAAAACCCACTTTCCATTGTTATAAATTAAAAGAAAACCACATCATTAATAATAACTACTGTTATAATTTTTCATTAAAATGTTTAATTGAATTAAATAATAAATTACTAGTGCACAGGGTTACTTTAAATCATTGAATATAGTTTATTAATCTATTCTCTCTCTCTCTCTCTCTATATATATATATAATAATGTATACATATATATATGTATTACACACAAACATATGCTTGTCTAGAGAAAGAGAGGTAATTTTGAGTTGTTATATTCTATATATATTTATTATATATATATAATACATATATTAATTATATACTATATTATATATATATATAAATTTAAATATAACATTGTGCATGTTTTTATCAATTTCTTACAAAATTTATGTCATTTTTAATTTAAATAATACAACAATACGTATATATATATATATACACACACATCTGTATGTGTGTTATAAACAAGAGACAAATGTGCATATTATTAACATTAATACCTTTGTTAATGTTTTTTCTGCAAAACAAATAATTAAGTATATTAAATGTGTGTGTGTGTGTGTAATATCTACATGTAAATGGTTGAGATTTTGATGAATTGTCTGCTTCCTATCTATTTTTAAGTCATAAATCTTTCATTATGTATTTATTTTTCATTAATTTTTTAAAAGTTTAAGAAAATAAAAAATCTAATTAATTAATCTTAGAATACATGTTAATTTATGTGAGATCTTGTATTACAGGTAGCTTGAGTCCTAAGAAACCAAAGACTTGCCACGTGGAGGAATTCTAGTCAACGTACACAGATGACATACCTGGTCAGGTCAAGCATTCCTGGTCAAAACTTCCTTCAACATTCTGGATATCTGACTTTGACTCTATAGGTAAAGATATATAACGCTTGCAATAAGATGGTCCAGGAGAAATAATTGAGTTGATCTATCGCATCGAACACAAGCTTTATTTCTTCGATGCTACCACATTTGTTGTAGATTTCTACCAAGAGGTTGGATAGATATCGGTTGTTTCAGCAACTGCTGTGAAGAATTTGCGTGTGGATGTGTTTAACCCTCTCAAGGTCCTTGTTTCCATTTCAGGATCTTACAAGAGAAGCAAGATAGTCTTGCTGTTCCATCGATCTCTTTTTTGTTTCCGCCCTGGGAGTTGTTTGAGTGTCGACTGCGCTCAGCATTTGAAGTGCATTTTGTTGTAATTGGTTAGTAGTGAAGGCGACGCTCTACGTGTATTTGTGTTGAGCACAAATACATATGCTGCATTTTTATAAGTGTTAGTAACACACACTTATATACACCTATATGCATATTTACTTTCATGTGTTTGTGGTACAAGACTAAGCTTTTACATTGGGTTCTGTGGGGAAGTAATTGGATGTTCAATCAATAGGTTGTTTCTCATGGTTTCACCTTTATAAATACATGTTTATAAACATGAATGCATATAACTGGCTGCACTTGTATGTACCATACATACACAGGTCACGACGAGGATTTTAATTAGAAACTTGATCCATTGGAATAAGCATATCGTTGTGAAGAACCTAATGGATTCTTTAAGATTGTTACATATAACAATGGAATTTTTTTTTTTCTCTCTCTCTCACACACCACACATTACGTATATACATAAACTTTCTATTAGTGAGTAATTAATTGCCTTAATCAATTAAATTTAAATGAATTTATTTTCACCTATTAATTATTTATTATTTATAATTTTTATAGTACTTATGCGGCACCTATGTAGCTTTTGATGTGATAGTCAAATAACTAAGTAATTTTTCCTTATTATATGGGTACCTGATTCGACACACACATTATTCCATGGCATATGAACACCTGAGTAGCAAGAAGAGAGGGCACAGCACATGCCCACCGAGGCCAGGTTGACAACAGCTATTTTTGCATCTCTGGTTCGGTCTATTTACTCTGTTTATGTTTTTTCATACTTCAATAGTAAATCAGACTCCACGAGATAATTGAATTAAATGAGGATCAGCAATGTTGCGATTAATCGATAGGGCTTTCAAGGCTTTTGGAGTGCATGGTCAAGTTGAAAATATATGTAATGTTAATGAAATACTTAAAGAATTGTGTAAAGTACAGTGGTTAATATTAAATAAATTTATATTTAAGAATAGTTGATAAATTAAGTAAACGAGGCTGAATTCATTCTCTCCGGCCAACCTAATTGAAGTCAGTAAGGATCAGCAACGGTGTGATTAATCGCTCAGGCTTTCAAAGGCTTTTGGAGTGCATGATCAAGTTGGAAATATATGTAAATACTTAAGTGTGTAAATGTTAATGAAGTACAGTGGTTAATTTTAAATAAATTTATATTTAAAAAATATTTGCTATATTAATTAAAGATATATAACGTCTCAACGGGCGCAGGACAAAATGCACAAGTTGCAGATTAATGAGATACACAAGTTATAATTTAATACTTGCATTAGTTTCTGGTTTAGACAGGTACCATATATACGGTTTATTTTACAGGACTCACGAGGTGTGAGCACCGAGGAACATAAGGTGACAAATTTATACAATAGATATGAATGTAGAGAGACAATTAGAATGCACTTAGAGGGAAAGAAGGGGCCATTTCCTGCTGTTACGGCAGACCTTGAGAGCGAAACATAAAAGGCTGGGACTACGTTGCATGAGAAGTTGCCCCAATGGTTGGAGAATGTACTTTGGCAAAACTTGCTTTGCACGCCCTCCATAACGGGTGTTAAGACAGTTGGTGCGGTTGTCAACTTGGTTTTCCCGTTTGTCAAATCCGGGACGAAGAGCTGCAAAGGCATTATTCTCCAAGAGCTTTTTTACGGGGTTCTCACGTGGTTACTATGGGGATTGTTGAGGGTGAAGATGAGCCAACCCTGCAGTACAACAGCAAGGGAACGACGACCTTCATCTCCTCCTCAGTTGTAATATCCAAGACCAGCTTGTCGCCGAAGTGAACCGAGGTGAACTCTACGTTCTCCCTTGCTCACGCAACAAAGGATGGGGCGCATACTAGATGAGTGTTGAAACTGAAGTTTAACATTTTATAAGACCTAAATAATAACTTAATATTCAATAATAAAAGAACATGCAATTTCAAGATAATTAGTTACTAATATATATTTGCTACTTCATACCATGTATGATACACACACATTCATACACATGCATGTATCTAATGTTAAATTATAATCCTCGCTCGCTATAGCTGTCCATTGAAGATGAGTATGTCCATGAGCGAATGTTCCTTCACAGTAGACACTCTCACTGTCTCTAGAACATACATACTTGGCTTCCAGGAGATAGCATCTGTCTCCGACATTCCGTCAAACGTCCTTCAATGTGCCCGTTGTGGGCATATGCTGAAACGAGGGAGTTCCATGAATACATGTTAGTCTCTGGTGCGCTATTAAGTCGGATTTGCTTCGCATAGATGAAAATTCACAGTGAAATCGTTTATCAACGTGTTCTAAGAGATAACTCCTTTGCATGGGATGTTCCGAACGTTTCTTTAGTCGGGGTAAATCATCATGTTCCTGAGCATATGCATTCCAAAGAAGACTCCACGCTTTTGTAAATCTAAACTTAAAAAATTTATACATAAAAGTCAAATATTCATTTCCTATCAAACAGTTAACAAACAAATTAGGGCATGCAAATGTTCATTTGCAACTTATACACGTTACGTGCATTTTCAGCGTGGTTGCAATTTTATAAACATGGAACATAATTAAAAAGTTATAATTACCTTGTTAATAATAAATACATGACAATATTTGTTTTATACGGTGTTAAAGAATATAATACCTGTATTTTGAAGGGAGAGTTAAATATGTTTGTGTAGATAAGGTTGTAAATGAGATGAACAAATAGTATATAATTATGTAACATTTAGAAACCTTATAAGTAATATCTGTAAGATCTTAAGCAAATTGTTAAAAGTCACAATTTAGGAAGTAAAAAGAAAGTTATAATTAAGTTATTATTTAGTTGCTCAATCTTTTAAATTAATAATAAATGAGTAGGTTCTTATACAACAATAATGAACAAAAACCGTAGGCACATTTGGAACATTAAAATTTAGAGGTGAATTAAGTTTATTACTTAAATTTTTAATTATATAATTTTATAAAAATTAAACACAAAGTCCAGTATAGCAACGAAGATGGAATTGTGTATTACACAAAGGTAATGAAAAAAAATAATGTTTAAGATATAATCATCACTAAACTTATTTTTCAAACATATTTAACCACAACTTATTCATTACTTTAGAGCTTTATACATGGAAGTGAACCTCACATGTTTAAGTGCTTTTTAATTGATAGGTCAGGTCAATAGCAAAATTCATTGTTAGCCCTAGTGTGCATGTCAAGGGTACCGATGGATGCAACTGTGGTGATTTAGGAAGGAGGGTTTTCAGTGGAGCTAAAATAGCGTTTAAGAAAACATTTAACGGACCGAGGATGGTGTGTGCATGGCTGTTGAGTAATTAGGGCATGCCCTGACCTTTTGTTAAAAAAAATCACACTCAGCTTTCCTAGGCCATTCAAATTAAAATAAACGGAATTGACATAGTTTTAATCCATTAGGAGTTGAAAATAAGATATTTTACTAACGAACAGAGAGATTGTATGGATGTGATGACGTGATTGTATAAACGTGATGATGTGGCTGTACGGATGCTATCATCAGCGCACAAATTCGCTCTCCCTGTGATGCAAAATAACAACTAAATGAATTTCTATATTGTAATTAGGTATCCACGTGGTTCTATATGAACCACGTCAGCTCTTTTGTGTAGGTCAAAATTAGGTTAAATACGTTAAAAAATAAATAATTACTAGGTCAATCAAACCCTAATTAAATTAAATTAAATTTTAAAAAATAAAAAATAAAATTAAGATTTCAAAAATATTGTGTCGTTTTGAACACAAAAAGCTAGTTTTTTAAAATATGGTTCCTCCGAAAATAAATCAGGTTAGACTTGAGAAAATAATAATTAAATAACATGTTAATAAGTAAAAATGTACATAGAAATTTTCTAAATCAAAAATCAAAAATTAAATTTTTAATGTTTTACCATTAACATTCACTATGAAGATATATATGTAGCATTGCTATACATGTTTATTAAAAAGTAATGCATTTAAATATAAAGTTAATGAAGTTGAACCGTCAAATAAAGTTTAAACACAAAGTAATTAAAAACATTTATATTTAGTTTTATAAATTTCTTAAAACTTAAGTCGAACTAATCTGTAATTTTTTTTTAAATTTTACAAATTTGATAATAAGTTATTAATTTTTAAAGTTTGAGAGTTTCTTGAATTGGAAATGGTATATATCACATCTAGATCGTGGTTTTATTTAAAATAATCAAAAATTGTTTGTTTATAAAAATTCAAAGGAGCAATGTCTTAATTTAATCTCGTCGGTATCACACGATATTGTGTCGATCTTTTTTTCCGGAGGTTCGATAATTCAAAATTTCAATTTTCATGAAGAACAAGGATGAGAAGTAATAAACATGTAAATTAATTTTATCTCAAGTAAAATATTATTTTAACACATTTTAATTTTAATATCTACTTTGTTTTTTTATTTTTTTATTTCTATTTTAAAACTTAAATAATTTGAAATACTCTCTCTCTCTCACACACATACACAAACACACATATATTTTCTAACAAGTTTTACTTCTGTTTTGCAGATTATATAAAGAATTTATAATTAAAATCGATTAACTTCTCTTAAATAAATCTTTACATCAATCACTGTGTACAGTGTTTTTCTCTTTAACAGCTTTGTTCATTAATATTAAACATTATTTAAAGATATTTAACACACTATTGATTGATAGTCAGGTACAAACTTTTCTTTACGTGGGAAGTATACTGCTTTATGCATGCTGCTTGATTGTGCCTCGAATGAATTTTATTTGCTTTGTATTGGTTCTACAATGGTATAGATTAATCAATAATTAAAAGCTATTTATTGAAATTAAAATATTAATTAAACATCATGAAGTCATGTACGAACTATGTGCAAGTATTGGACAGTCGCAAGAACAAAGGGTATGCACAATTTATACTAAAAACACAGATATTAAGCCTTGTAAGTACTTATCCACACATTTGTAAGGTTACAGCTATAAAGTTTAGTTAACATTATAATGGTATATAAAATCATAATTACATCATGTATGGTTTCAGGAATCGCTTGCGGATGTGGCATCAAAGAAGTAGAAATCCAGGCCGACGGGTACATATCACTCTCACCCACATAATCACCAGCAACCAGCAACCTGTATATACACACAATAACATATACAGTACAAAAGCCAATACACACACAATCGTATATATATATTGCATGTGTTTCTCGGCAATGGAGTCGCTGCATAAGCTGCAAAACAGGGTTGAACAAAACGAGAGGCAGCATGCACAAGTCAGGTCTCAAATGGGGTAAAAACTTAAGCAACCTAGTAAGTTTCTTAACACAATTTTTGGTATAAACCACTTGTACAATTCCATCATTCATCAACCGTGGTTAAGCAGAAGGTTATTACAGGTTATTACCAGTGTGTGTGTGTGTGTGCATGTGTGTGCGCACGTGTGGGTAACTGGATATAGATAGAAGATGCATACATACACGTTATTGAGTTTGCCACGCACACGTGAATATATACATATAGAATATATACTAATGCCAAGCCACGTGAGTTCATACATATAAGATGTTAACAAGCATCGGTTATCAGAAAATATAATCATATTATAAATTTCGAATGCCGTACTAGTCATTTCTTATTTATTCAAACTAGTGGCCATCTTAAAGAATGCATTATTTAATAAAATAGTTGAGGAACCACACACATACACAAACACATGTATATACATTTGTAAGTTTGCTGATCTTGTATCCCTTTCATATTCTTATACATGTATGTAAATGCATACACACTTTACAGATAAGGAACATAGAGGAGTGTGCCATACGAAACACAACATACATGCTATCCACGTATACAATGTGTACGTATGTACACATGTATATTTATGTGCATACATGCAAACAACAACTAATACCACAAATGAATGTCTTTTATATATATATGTGTGTGTGTGTGTAAATAAGTTAATTATTTTTTAATATTTTATTTTGATTTTCCAAGACGAAAACTTAAGTTTTTATTTTCAAAAAACAAATTTAAATATTAAATTTAAATTAACTATTTTGGTAAGAGTTTTAAAATCAATATAACAAATAATAAAAATGATAAAGATACGTGTGTATAGATCAATTATTTGTAACTTACATATTTACGAAACAAAATTTAAACCAACATTTAAAAACAAAAGATTAAAAAAATTAAAGTTATATCTTACAGTTTGCAATGTTACCTTTTTAAACGTATGTAATAATTTAAATTTGAAATAATTTGTTATAAGGATAAAATGAAAAAAAGTGATTTTGTATAAGAAATTATATAATAATTTTAGGTAATTCAGCAATTTAAAGGAGTAAAAAAGGAATTTTATAATTTATTTTAAATAAGTACTTTAAAAAAAAGGAAAATAAGATTAAACCAAAAAAACAAATTTGTTACATATATAGGAATTACATTATTTTTTACATAAAAAAAGAATATTTTAAATTATTTTAAAACATCCTAACGAATAGAAACATAAAATAAATAAACATGTTTGAAACACAGTGATTTAATATATATAATTCTTATAAACATTCATATGCATGCATTAATTTGTAAACATTAAGATTTAATTACAAATTCACGTGCATTATTATTTTATTGTTACCTTACTTTATTACATGAATCAAATTTAATTCATAAGTTAATTAATTTGGCACAATGCATTAAAGATTTAAAGATTTTTAATTTGTTAATTTCATTTTAGAATAATATGAAAAAGTTCTTTTATTTTTATAATTTTTGTTATTTTGATTATATGCATGTTGTAACTAAAAAGAGCATGTCTATAGTCCCATTTTTAATAATATTAACAATTTTAAATATTCAATTAGCATTTTTTAATATTACAAAAATATTCTTTAAAATAATATATATTTAAAGAAAGATTTAAATATATATTTATTAAATAATTAATTAAGAATTAAAACTTATGTATTAATTAAAATTTATTTTATATTTCCATTTTCTTACATCATGCCCATTTTAGTTACAACGTGCATTTATCTTATTTTCTTTGATTTTTAATATTTAAATTAAGTTGCTACTTTTTGTAAAAAAAATTGCACAAAAATACTGTATATTTTTTTCAAAATGATTGTTATTTTAAAATTATTGTCATTATAATAAATTATTTCAAATTAATCATTACATATATATAAAGAATTGTAAATTCAATTTTATTTACAACATATAATTTAAACCTTCGTTTTAAAATGTTAAGAATAATAAAAACCATAATATATATAATATGAAAATTTGCAATTTATGTATCTTCACTAACATTTTAATTCAATTCATTTTTATTATTTTTTTAATTAATTTTAAAAACTCTTACTTAAACAAGGTAATTTTTTTAGTATTTTACTTTGTTTTTCCAAAATATTTTTGTTTAGAAAACCAAAATAAAATATTAAAAATTAATTTAAATTATTTTAAATTAGGTGTATTTTCTAAAGCAATATAATACATAATAAAATAAATTACATTAAAATGCTTAAAGATACATAAATTTTTATTATTTATAATTAAGATTTTTATTTTCTTCTTATTTTTATTATTTTAAAAACAAAACTCAAATCATATGTTTAACATAAAAGGAAACTTAAAGTTTTATATTGAAAATAAAATCTCAAAAGTAATGTTATAATAAATGCTTATAATAATTAAAATTGAAACAATTTCACTTCTTTTGAATGTTAATAATAAAAAAATTAAACAATTGTACTTCATTTAAATTTATATTAAAATAAATACTAAAGTTTTATTTAAAACGTTTATAATAATTCAACAAAACAATTTCATTTCTTTTTAAATGTTTATAATGAGTAAAAAGTAAATAATTTAACATAAAGACAACAATTTTAAAATAAAAATAGTCATTTTTTAATTTAAAAAAAACATTAATTCATCATGAAGTTAAAAACATATAATAAATTTAAACAATTTCAACAAGAATACAATAATTATAACAAATAATAAAGCTAGTTTTTAACAAAAATTAAAATATACTTTTATAGTGAAACTCAAAATATTAAAAAATAATTCAAATATTTTTTTAAAATTGATAAAGCAAATTGATTGTATTAAAATATTAATGTATAAATTTATTTTACATTTTTATTTTTTGTCATTTTTGTTGTTCTTCAATAAGAATCCAAAATTTAAATTATGAAATTGTTAAAAAACAAATTATAAACGTTTGTATTGCATACAATTTATCATGAAAAAATAATCATTTTAAACAAGAAATTATGTTATGTTACTCTTTTAAATGTTTATGATTAAAAAAAAATAATTTGTCACAATTTAAACATTCACTGTTAAATAGAAAATTATATATTTTAGAAATGAGAAAAAAAAAATACCCTATTTTGTCTCAATAATGCAAATTTAAATGTTCAAAATTTTTAAATATTTAATACCTTTTGTGATATTAATTAAATCTTAATAAACAGTACTCACAATATACTGCTTACAAGTGGAATAAGTTTAAGAATTAATTTAAATCACAATTTTAATGTTTTAATTAATTTTAATTATTTATAGTCATTATATATTATTTTTTCTTTTTTTAAACTAAATTCGTATTGAAAATTCTTAAACTTTTTATTTATTTTTTTGTTAAGTTTTTTTTTCTTTGTTTTTAATAACTTATTTAAACTAAATTATTGATATTATTAAAATCCTTTTTTTTAATTCCTCAAAATTATTAAATTTTTGATAAAATTTTATATATATTTTATTCAAAATGACTATTTTCATTTTAAAATTAATATTTGTTTAACAAATTATTTCAAATTTTAATAATTACTTATATTTAAATAAATAACATTGTAAATTAAATTTTATTTGCAACATACAACTTTAACAATATTTTGCTTTTAAATGTTGATTTGAGTTTTACTTTAAGAATAAATAAAAATGAGAAAAAATATACATATATAAGTTATAAATAATCAAGTTGTACACCAATATAGAATTATGTATTTTTACCACCATTTGAATGCAATTCATTTTTATTATTTGTTTTGTCGATTTTAGAAAACTCTTACCTAAACAAATTAATTTATTTTTAATATTTTACTTTGTTTCTAAAAAAATAAAAACTTACTCAAGTAAGTTACCTAAATTTTTTTTTTTTTTAAAATAATTAACTTATTTAGGTGAGATTTTCATTTTATTTGCATTGTATAGATTAAATATTAATTTAAAAGTCTCTTATCAAATTAGAATATTAATTAAATGCCTCTATTTAAATTAAAATATTAATTAAAAGCTCTTTATTTAAATTTGGTTATTAACCATGTTCAACATATAAAGAGTTTTAAATAATTGTGATGCATATGGAACTAAGTTAATGATTTGGTAAATAATGATTTTGAAGTACTTGTTAATGAAAATAATGTAGATAAACTTTTAGTTAAATCCACAGTATGATTAATGCTATTTTTTTATTTTAATTTAATATATTCTTGAGAATTGAACATTAATGAAAATAATAATGTTTTCAAATGAGAAGGAAGTGTTATAACTTTTATTTTCTTTTTTTAAAAAAATTAATTGATTGTTGTTATCTAGTGAAATTTGTTATTTATCTATGAATATAATGAGAAATAATCTTGATTAATGCACTCACTTATATTTACATAATAACAAGGTCAAAATATATATACATTGACTAGATACATTGTATTATATTATATTTAACAAATATTTTATACTATGTGTAATAAATAAATAATGTGGTTTAACAAGGTCGAAACAAATTCAAATAAACTAATTAGATATAATGTACTATATTGTATTAAATATCTTATGAAATGAATTATTTTATTGAAGATTTAGCTACATGTGTAATATTATATTTAAAATATTATCCTTTTCTCCTTCATTAAAAGGCAAACAATTGGTGTTATGTAAAGTTTCAAATAAAGTGATAAATGATATACTTTGAACATCTTTTGAATTAAATAATGCATAATTTGACTCTCATGGAGTAAGAACCCTTTAAGAAAATGAATATTTTTGTTTATATATTAAAAGTTGTTATTGTCACATTAATTGCATAACTATTTTCGTAAGTCAATTAATCAATAAAATACCTATTATATAAAAATCAATTAATACATTAACAAATTGGTTATTCTTATATAAACAGGTTAATCACACTGTAAGGTCCTAAGATTACATATCAATAGGGCTACAAGGTCTTGTAAAATAAGAACATATTTAGCATGTAAAGGTTATTGTTATTTTCTCTTCAAGTTAAGCAATAACTTGCTTGTATTCTTATATAAACTTGTAATTGAGTTGTGTGATTAATATATTAATTGCATAATTATCTCATATAAATATGTTAATCGAATTAAAAAATTTATTAAAATATCATAAAGTAAGGTTAACATGTCAACTAAACCAAAAACTCTCTTTAAAGTATCCCATTCATTATATTTAAGTCATATAAATTGTGTGTTGATGAAAATTGAACTTACTTTTATGTCAAATATACAAAAGGCTAATTGATATTATAAAAAGGTTATGTATTATATTATTTGGGTGACTTTTAATAGGTAAAAACCATGATAAAATGAATACATATCTGCAATAATATTGGTTAATAAATTATGAATTTATGTGCAATATGAGGAACTTTTAATGATCAATAAAATTATTTATATTTAACAAGTCTCAAACTATTATTAAGAGTATTTATTATTTAAAATAATAATTACATTTTGAAGATTAATAGCTTGCGACAAATTTGAAGTATTCTATATTAAAAAGAGTTGTAACATTTTAACCATTAATTTCTTGTTGCATATGTATATATGTATGTATTATGTGTGTTTGTGTGAGTATGTGTGCAAGGTGTGTATATATATGTCAAATGTTTTATTGTGCATATATATGTCAAATATGAATATAATTAGTGATTAATAATGATTATTAATAACCATTAATAATTAATATATGATTTAAGCATTAGTTATTACGCTTGTAAATCGTTATTAACGGTTGCATCCTACGTACACAATATCATAATAAGCACACCAAAAAGTTTATATTAATTTATTAATATCGTGGATAACATGCGAATGCGATTTGTATTAAGAACTTAAAAATAAAACTGATGACAAATGTTTACCTATATGTACATGTAATACAGATACTATACACATTATATATATTAATAAAATGATTGAGATACAACCATACACATACGCTAGCAGACGCATACAATATTGCATATGTGTTTGTTTGTGTATGTCTTAACAAACATCTTTCTGCAGATACAGTCATACCATAACCGACCTTATGCCTGCTTCTACCAGACAAGCTGATATATGGATGTGCATATAGAGATTTGTCTACATTTATGCACAATATACTTCTAATAAGCATACTATTTTGTATATGTTATATTACCTTCCAACTGAATATTCTTAAAATGTATTACATAGTAATACACACGTCTATATACAATTTATAACACCGATTTAAGTTTTTTGGAACAAAATTTGTGTAACATAACATATGCATTGTGTGTGTGTCTCTCTCTCTATGTGTGTGTGTGTCATATAATGTGACAGTGAAATATATTTGCAATATATATACGATTGCGGGTGTATTTTATATATGTATATGCATATACATGTGTATAGCGTCTGGACGTATGTGTACCATATATTGTGTATATACAGGTTGCTGGTGATAATAAGAGTGATATTATGGACCCGTCGGCAGCAATGGAGTCCCTGCAGAAGCTACAAAACAGGCTTGAACAAAACGAGAGGCAGGATGCACAACTCAGGTCCCAAATGGGTAAAAACTTAAGCAACCTAGTTAATTTCTTAATACAATTTTTGTATAAATCACTTAGTTATTATATATATATATATATATTAATCCCTCTGTGTGCGTGCGTGTGTGTGGATGTTAGGCAACTGGATAATATAGTATACATACGTGTGCCACACACAAGTGAATATATACATCTGGAATATATACTAATGCCAAGCCACGTGAGTTCATATATAGATGTTAACAAGCTTCGGTTCTGTCTTATACTGGTGGACATAAATAAAACTCGCTCTCTTTCTTGTACACACACATCCACACATCTATGTGTGAGATCGTACAATAAACGTTTATAACAATCATAAATAAGTTTATTGTCATTGCGTGTGTATATATGTATGTGTTATGTGTGTTTGTGCATGTATGTGTTGACATGTGTATATGCGTGAGTATATTTGTCAAATGTTTTGTTGTGTGTACGTGTGTGTATTTATTTATTTATTTTTGTTATAAATAAGATAAATTAAATTTAATATATAAATACTTTAACTATCAATCATATAATATATATATATATAAATGTCACTAGCTTATTATATTATTAATAAAGATTTTTGAGGAAAATATCCACAATTTATGAGATTATTCAGAGAATAAGACCGTTGAATAGATTCTACAAGGGATTTAAAAAATATATGAACGGCCATGAACATGAATTTAAGATTTAATAAATATGAATTATCACACCAATTAAAATAATTACTAGATTGTGTCTTATATTTAAAGCATAAGTTATAAGATCTTACATTTAAAGTAAAAACTATAGTGAAAGCAAACATTCTTTATTGATAATCAATAGTATACAAAAATGTGAGAATTAATAATCATTTTATCTCTGATTAAGTTTTTATAAGTACTTAAAAGCATTTTTCTGATAATTTCAATGACAAACATTGTAAAAGATAGAAATAAGTTTTTTAATGCGTGTAAGAGGAATGAGATGTAACATTGCACTATTAAAGATGATTACGGAACAATAATAACAACTTTTATATATATAATAATATGTCTTTATTGTTATATGTATAATTAATATAGACATGAGTTGCATATGTTTATACTTGTCATCCATCCTTAAAATGCAGCTGCCCACTTTCCAACCGCTAGTGGAAAGTGGGCCTTACATGTTCTTAGACTACATTGAATCTTGTAAATCATTATTAACGATTGCAAACTACTTACATGCGTTGGGTCTTTGGTTATAGGAATTATAGATATTTTCATAACATGCCTACAGACATTCATACATGTGTCCGTAAACCTTCATGTACATGTATATACATATATTTATATTCATATATGTATTATTGCAGGTGGCAAACGAAGTACAAGAGCAAATGGAGGGGCAGCAGCTTCTTTTAATCAATGAACTTGAGAGTGTGTTGGTAAAGCAGTCAGAGAGCGATGAAGGCATGTCTTCTCTGAAGAATCAATTGCAATCCTTGCAACTGGAACTCCAGAAGAGGGACGAAATTCGTTCTTTAGAGAAGAAGTCAGAGAACACCTCCAGAGAAAACCAAGGTATACATTGCACAATATGTGCCTGTGTGTGTGTTGTGTTGCATTAAATAGAATCTGTATACATTCTGTGTTTACTTGTCAAATTAGGTGCTTTTCGAACTGGAGAAAACAAGACAGGAACTTAACAGGATCTTCTTCAGTGAAAAAGCTCGGAAGTACATGTACTATAATCGATCTGTCTATAGATAATCCATGTTTGTGTTTGTCTCATATACACTTCATGACCATATACATATGTGCATGTACTCACATATATTTATGGAACAGCACACACATGCAGCCACACATAATAGATAGTATGTGAACTCGGGCTCCTACAGTGGAGTGGCCGTTATATAGTTAATATTTATAAAGTATGTATATGCGGTAGATGCACGAACTAGAGCTCCTATACGTGTACCTTAGTTGCGGTTACGTTTCTATGCATATGGATATATATAACCTGGATATGCAGAATTTACATACACATGTATCTGAGCAGGTTATCTATGGAAAAGGAGATGGAAATGACGCGTGATGAAGTGGAAGCGGAGACTGCAGATGTCATAGCAAGTATGCAGAAGGAGCTTCTTATGGCAAAAGAGAAGTTCACTGAGCAACTACAAGATGCCACGGATTATGGTGCTTCACTTGCTGAGAAAGCTACAAATCTGGAGATGGAAAATTCGCGTCTCACTAGTTTTATTAGCAGGTTAGTTATAGATGCATTACATCCCTAACTAATACATCAAATAAGTAGTCAAATATTATACTTATTTATATTATAAAATAAAACCCATAGTCATTCTCGTTCTGAGCACATATTTACAATGTAGTACTTAACAGAACTAACATAATATCATAAAAATGTGTTCATGTAATTGTCACAAACACAGATTAATGCATGTTTCAACATATAGGGTAGATAAAGTATTTGTATTTTAAGACTCTATATACGGTGTGAAAGGGCTCGTACATGTGTTTATCCTATACGCAAAAACCGACGTTCATATATAATTGTACAGTATATGCTTTTTGTTTAATTATACAGACAACATGAATTTTAATTTGATAATCAGCTAATTGTACAAACAGGTTGCTATCCGAGGGAGATGAGACCCTCAATGCGGCCGCAAGGGAAATGGAGAATATTCTTCAGGTTTGGAATTCTTCTTGTTTCTTACATTGTGCTGATTTAGATTTAATCACATTCATTAATGTGCTTTATATTTATAACTACAATAAGAATTGCTGGATATGAGTAATTTTCTGATTATATATGACATTAGCAGACATTACAATAATGTACATACTAAGCCTTCAAGAGAGTGATGCATGTTCACGTGCAGATGTCGTCTAAGCGTTCTCCATTGATCGGGTTCACGTCTGAGAGACAAGTGGAAGCTCTACAGGAGAAACTACAGCAGGCATTCGGGATTGTTAGAGAGGCCGAGAGCCGGATGAAAGCATTGAACAAGGCTACTTTGGTGCTATCTCAACTACAGAGGAAGCAACAATTCACCGAGGCACAGTTGAGAAATACCCAGAAAACAATGGAGGTAGGATGGATCGTTGTTACGAACTTTGCCAACAAACAGGTACTTGTAAATTTTAACCGGAGAACATGTTCATGACGTAGTTTCCAAAGATAGACTATATCATAATGTCTAGTACGTTGCTATGCATGCATGTATATCACGCCAGATATTTGAAATTATACGTAATATCAACGCTGTTTAAATTTTTAGGTGCTTGAGAATGAGCATATCGTTGCACTTGAGGAGGCTTTACTGGCGTCTGAAAGAGAAGCAAAGGCTGCCTTTATGGAAATGAGAGAGGCGAATGAACGGCTCAAAATTGAACAGAATATGCACACGGAGGTAAGCAGGAACATGTGTGGTATGTGCGTATGTGCGGGGTGCACATCTGTATGTGTGTGTCTGACAGGAGTGAGTATTTGTGTTTTATTATATAAGAGAATTGTATATTTTATGTATGAATTACACAATCTCGTTCATAAGAGGGCATCTTTATCAAGAATTTACAGACAAGATGTGTGTGTGTGTGTGTGTGTGTGATAAATTGGTACTTTTGTTAAATAATATTCGTACAAAATATTACAGACTTGCTAAACGATAATTCTGATATTTACAGTCGTGGAATAAAGTGGAAAGAACCAAGGAGGCTTCTGAAGCAACTCTCGCGAGGCTGCTGGCTGCATGGGAGGAGCTTATCTTACAGAGAGATCACTGGATTATACCATAGGTATATATACACATGAGTATATAGATTGCATGTATGCACACACACACACATCTACGTAAGATGTTTAATATGTGAGTCTACGAGCTTTTGAACGAATACTCAGAGGATCTAGAAAGAGAAGGATGAACTGTCAATGGTAGTCAAGGAGAAGCAGGAACTCTTGGTGAAATTACAGGTTTGATATTTATCTTTGTCTGTGTGTGTGTGTATGCATCTGTAGATGTGTGTGTGCGCGTACAGAGAAAGACCAACTTAGGCAACAACTGGAAGGTCTGCAGACAGAGAACGATGAGCTCTCGGACAGTCTACAAGAATTTCATGAAAGATGGTATACAGAGAAGGAACAAGTTTCCACGGAAGCAAAGCAAAGGTTAGTTTCATGTATACATGCTTAATGGGTCTACATATTATGCAGGAAGCTGAGGAGAGGTGGCATGCAGAGAAGGACTGGCAGAAGTGAAAAGGAAGGACGAACTACTCACGGAATCAAAGGTTCTATACATACATGCATACATACATATATTTATACATACATACGACTTTATAGGAAGCCGCGGAGACGGAAAAAATTCAAATTGTGAAGGTTTTACAAGAAAATGAGGAAATGTGGTATACAGAAAAGGAGAAGCTGTCAATAGAGTTGAAAGCTCTGTATGTTGAGAAGGATGAACTTGCGATTCAACTGGATGTTGCTGAGGTATTTTTCTTCACGTCTGTGTGACACTTAACCACAGGAACCATATGCATATAAAACATAAATTTCTCATTTGATTAAAAATCGTTTTACACGTATATACATAGATACATTAAATAGATTGCAGCCTATAAAAATAGCGAATTTTGCAGAGCAAATTCAATCAGTTGACCTTGGATCTTGAAAGAGCACAAGAGAAATATGAGATGGTTGAGGAGGATCACGTTGCGGCACAGGTAACTTTGTCGCGTTTATCTTTATGTATTCATGTACACAAATGTATGTACATATTCCATGTATATGTGGTTGATTATCACAGACACTGAGAACAGTCTGTATTAATTTATCCATATATACTTGTATACTAGCATTTACATTACACGAGTGTATTGAAGAAACGAGTGTATGATGAATTCCACAGAGCAAAGTTGCGGAATTGTCTATGGAGCTAGAAAGGGCGCCAGAGAAATGTGTGATCATGGAGAAGGACTGCCTGGCGGCACAGGTAACTGAGCGTGTGTGCGACTATCTCTGTTGATCTATACATTTTATATATATATATATATATATATATATATATATATATATATAGAGAGAGAGAGAGAGAGAGAGAGAGAGAGAGAGAGAGAGAGAGGAAGTACGTATGTACGTATGTAACGATTTTAATCTGGTTCTTTCTTGCCTGGATCACAAATTACATGTGTATATATATGTATACAACTTACCATTGTGTTTATATACTCTTTAATACATAATATAAGTATATTATTTTTTATTCTTATACAGAGGAAGGTGGAAGAGCTGTCTGTGGAGCTGGGAAAAGCACAAGAGAAATGCGAGATGGTCGAGAAGGATTGCATGGCAGCTTTTGCTGAAATGAACGATCTAGATGTAAAGATCCAGTCGCCTGACGACCATATCAGACGGCTGGAAGATGAGAACCAGTGTCAGAGGAATATTATCCAAGAAGCCGAAGCTCGCCAAGTGGACTTGCAAGAGAAGATTGACTCTTTGGCGGAGGAGATACGAACGAAGGTGCAAATACGCACATACATATATGTGTTCACACCATATGTATTATTACATATATTTATATAGCGTGTCTGGTTTCTACGTGCATCCGTGTATTCATATTTCATACATGGCTGTTATCTACAGTATACATACATAGAAGCCGAGGTATAAGCTCATCATCTGTTCGTATATGTTCGTATGATATATAGTTTAGACTGATATGTAAGCGAACATGATTCGTAGTGTGTTTGTTTATATTGTATAAGGTCCAACACACACACACACACACAGAGATGAACATATGCATGTATCTATACACGCACACGTACATATAAGTAAACTATATCGCTTTTACAGGAGCGGATATGCAAGAATTTAGAAGAGCTCCTTTCGGAAGAAAGGAATGATGCTTGTAAAACAACATCAGAGCTGCAAAACAAGATGAACTGCAAGGCCGAGGATCTTTTAGCAATGGAAGCGGTTCTTTCGAGTGTTCGTGAAGAACTTAAACGCAAAAATGATGAGCTGGAAGTTATGGAGAGAGAACTAAACGATAAGAATAACGAGATTGCAAACTTGAAGTTCGAACTATGTGCAAGTATTGGACAGTCGCAAGAACAAAAGGTATGCACAATTATATTAAAATACAGATGTAAGTACATATATACGTGTATTAAAATATATATCATAAATTTCATGACTCTGACACTACTCTAAAAATCAGTTATCTCCTAAAAATATCTTTAGGATATATGTACTTATCTTAAGTATTCATATACACAAGCATTTGATAGGAAATGATATACATACCTAGGCATCCTTAAATGTATTGATTCCTCTACATAGGAAATGATAATAAATACATATGTGTGTATGCATGTATTTTATTATTGCCTGGTAAGAAACACCTCAATTGCAACCCTTTTCGTGCAATTATTACTATTTTATTTGAAGCTGATATTGCTTTATACAATTATGATCAATAGTTGTTTTTTACTATACGTATATATGTACTAATATATACCGTACTATGTACTATACGCTATACAATATATCATTACACCTAAAAGTACAGTTACAATAGTAAGATCTGAATTATTTACCATTGTATATATGTATATGTATATTGTACAGCCATGCAATTTACAAAACTGCAGGCTCATATCGAAAACCTGGAGATAGAACTTGATAACCAACTTGGAGAATCTGAGCAACAGAAAGCTCTCATTGGAAGTCTGGAGCAGGAGGTACATTTCATATGACTGAATACCAAACATATAATACATTGATATTAATATAACGTATACTTATTATGTGTCTTTTTTATATTTGTACATATAACCTGCAGGTGGGAGATCTACGTATCATGAAGACTGAGCTGGAAAACAGGGTGAGTATTTCTTGACGGAAATAGAGGCGAAGGAAGATGTTATCAAGCGACTCGAGTTTGACGTGCGCGTGCTCCAGGTTAGTATGTGAACACATCATTTGGCAAGGTTACATGTTTTATGTTACTCACACATGTTGGTATATGAGATACAGTAGTATTGCATATTAAAATATTATTTGGACTCCGATAATGGGTGTTTATATGAACCGGACTTCCTTGAGTACTACTGTATAGTTTATATTGTAATTAGAGCAGAAGATTTTGTATGCATAGATGAATGCATGGATAACTGTTGTAAGAGGTATAGATACTGTTATGGTATCGTAGTCGTATGCTATAAAAGTTTACTATTATAAATATATTTATGCGAGTAATAAAAGCTATATCTACGTCCATTTGTGGTTATAATGTAGCATTTGTGAGGTAATAGCTATAAAGTTTTAGCTAACATTATATTGGTATATAAAATCGTATTTATGGTTTTAGGAATCTTGCCGATGTGACATCAAAGAAGGTAGAAATCCAGGAGAACCACATGAAGTTACAACAGCAGTATTCTCAGAAGGTGACCGAGCATGCCAACATTGAGAATATTCTCAAACAGTCGGGAAGAACTTGAGGAATCTTCAAACAGTATACGCTCATGGAAGACGAGGCATACACATTGCAGGAATTGAAGAAGTCCTTGGAAGAAGAAAACAGCGTGTTGAATCACAAAGTCTGTATATATAGACGAGCATATTACTCCTGCATGTGTATGCATGTATATCTGTATAAGGATAGATATGAACAATGCTTGTAGACTTTCCGTACGTAACAGGAGCTGTGATATGTATGTTTTCCCTATGCATGTTTGACCTCAGCATATTAGTATCAGGACTCAACATTTGTTACTCTTTGATAGATAGCTAGTGTATGCAATTTCCTCTCTCTCTCTCTCTCTCTAGATAGATAAATAGATATATGCATGTCCTATATTACATAATATTAATTATGTTAAAACTTACAGACTGATACATTTTAATTTTATGCAGGTTCAAGAACTGGAGCTTGAGAGGATTAATATGCAAAGCGATCTAGAAGAAAAGGGCCACGTTATTGAGAGTTTGGACATGGAGTTGCTAGAACTGAGCTCGCTCGTAGAGCAGAAGATTAGGGAATCAGTAAATTCTCTTAAACAGGTGTTTCTTGTGTGTGTGTGTGCGCGCGTGTGCTTGTGTGTGTAATATATGATTGTTATACGTTTATTATATGCTGCACGAAATACCTCATGTGTGTGTGTGTGTGTGTGTGAGAGAGAGAGAGAGAGGAGAGGGAGAGGGAGAGGGAGAGGGAGAGGGAGGGGGAGAGAGAGAGAGAGAGGGAGGAGGGAGGGAGATAGGGTTTATGTACGGAGGGAGATAGAGAGGTTTATGTACGTTCCCACAAACGATTATAGAGATATGTACACTCATTCTTTATGATTAATTTGGTAACTTACTAATGAGTGATTATAGGAGCTTGATATTGTGCTGAAGGAGCGTAATCAGCTTCAGGCTGATCTTCTAGTGGTAAACGAGCAGCTTGAAATGGTCTCTTGCGGATGAACGTGAAGCAGTTGCTGCTGAAGCCCGTCAGGTGTGTGTATACATACACATATGTGTGTGTGTGTGTGTTTAACTATTAAATAGTTACCAATCTATCTATAACAGCTGCATATTCTACATGCATATACGATGCATACACATCTTTTTGTATAGATGGATATAAATTAGGTATTTACCAACTCCTTCATTATTCAACTATAAGTCACGAATAATATTTTTTTGAAGGATATACGTGTTGAATGTTCATATATATGCATATGTGGAGTACAAATTCGTGTGTGTGTACTCATGCATATGTATACGGTTTCACAGATTGCAGAGGTAAGCAAAGCGCATGCAGAAGAGAAATACGAAGAAATACGGACAATGGAGCGTTCCGTTGGCGAGCTGGAGAGCATTGTGAATGCTCTAGAAAATCAGGTGCTATTCAAGCTATATTGCTTAGCATTTTTTATTATATTGCATGTGCTATATGTGAGTTGTGAATACATCAAATTGTATGTGTGTGCGTCCTACAGATACTACGCCATATTCATACACATTATATATACTTGCTGACATCAAATTACAGGTGGGAATGATCAAAAGGGAAGCGCAATGCAGCGACTACTGAGAGAGGATTTAGAGACTGAGAATCAGAACCTGAAGCGTGAAATCTCTCTGAAGACTATTGAAGTGTATGTCTTCTTTATACATATTGAAACGTGATTCTTAACAACGTTTTATGTGTTTCAGGAATTCTATTACGGACGAGGAAACCATTGTACAGCTTAAGGAAGGCTCAATGAAGACCGTTCAGAAAAGGAAACGCAGGTAATTTATACACACACACACACATACGGTAGCAACGCATGCAATATTGCATATCTGTTTGTTTGTGCTTAACAAACATCTTTCTGCAGATACAGACATAACGGACCTTATGGCTGCTTCTACCAGACAAGCTGCTCAGTACCAGCAGAAGGTATGCATAAAATGACTTTTTGCCTACTTAAATATCTTAAATGTAGATACGTGTGATATATGTTTCTATGATATGTATATATGAATGATTTGTCTACATTTATGCACACTACACAATACTTCTAATAAGCATGCTATTTGTGTATGTTATATTACCATCCAATTAATATTCTTAGAATGCATTACATAGTAGTTTATATATTTATACACATCCATATACATGTCTATAACACCGATTATTATAACCAGATTACCGAGCTAGAAACTGCTATTGAGCAACTGAAGAACAAGAAAGGTTTCAGGTTCTCCGTTCAAATGTATAGGGAAAGGGCTTTCTCAGCAAATGAATTCAGAGTTTGACGCTGAATTATCTGCTGCCAGACACCGTATTGACGATCTCGAAAATATTGCTGCAGGCCGCCAAAGGGAGGTACGTAATGGATATGCGTGGGTAGATGTGTATACTTTTGTCTGGGACCATGCACGCGCGCGTGTATATATATACACATACAAATCTGTATGGCTGTATTCATGTGTTACATCGATGGTATACATAGACCTTACAGTACATGATACACACATTTGAAACTTTACACACAGAGCTTATGCATGTATGGATGTGTATGTTCACTTAAGATGTGTATATTGTCCATGTAACAGAATTACGGTCACTTTCATATACATTGCATGATAAGCAATATCATGCGTCTGCGTGTGTTACACGTTGTACACAAATGTTTATAGTATATGTATATGTTATTTATTCCTTCAATATGTTATGCACGTATAGAATTATCTATGGACATGGGAAGAATCGTGTGTATATGTAATGCGTAATAAGTGTACACGTCTATATGTATGACATATGGATAATGTACGCATGCCATATCTTTAATACCATAATTGTAAGATACTGTGTATTGTAAGCAAGTATATCTATGTGAATAGAATAAGCTACGATGTTTATGGAATTTTAATTCTATTTTATGTATTTAATTTTTTTTCTGTAGGTCTTTATGCTAAATGCAAGGCTAACTGAAGCCGAAAGTATGACTCATGATATTGTAAAGGACATTCTCGGCGTAAAAATGGACATTACGAACTATGCCGTGAATTTATTATAATATATTTACCATATAGCATATGTATTACCGGTAACTATATATGTAAAATTACTAGTTTGCTTCATGTACTAATGAGCCATCATAGATAACATTACTTCAAGACATTAATATGAATATATTTCACTTCTTCTTTCGTGTCATAATTGCAGTTCTTGCTTGTTAAAGAACAGGAATCAGATCCGAATAACCATGAGGTAATCTATAATATATACATACATACATACTACATATACTATACATATATATATATATAATGAAAGAGAAAGTATGCATAGATTATCTATAAGATCACTAATATTTTGTAATCTTTAATTTTTTTTAGTTAAATGAATATTACAATTAAGACACTGACTTTTCCTAGGAGATTGGACAATTAAGAAAGCAACTTGAAGGCATATATTGAAGAACGAGAAAGGTATACTTTTTTTTCCGAAGAGGAGAGAGAGAAGAGAGAGGAGAGGAGAGAGTTATATATTTGTTCTTCTTAATTTATGGTACGGAGTTTTTATATCCAGTTGCCTCGAGGAAATCAGCCATAGACAAGCAGAGATTGTGGCTCTGCGCGTTGCCTCTCGTGCACGGGAACAGACATTAACAACTGAAAATGATAGACTGAAGTAAGCATTTGAGACGTCTGTGTGCGTTTGTTCAATATTATATGAGTGTTTATATGATATTTATATGTTTTTAGGACGAGATGCTTCCTTCTCTAGAACCCTAAACCCTTAGAACCCTAATATAGGTAAATGTCATATTCGAATACATGTATATTTTTTGAGCATAAATATGTGTGTGTATGTGTGAGATATGTATTTACAGATCTGCATGTGAGGCTGAGTTAGAGAACGAAGTATGTAAGCTTTCTGGGCAACAAAACCTTCAGCAAAGAATACATCACCATGCGAAGATTAAAGGTTCGAAAATTATTCTCGTTTCTATTAGTACGATATGTGGCACATTATTCCAAGTTTCACCGAATATTTGATATTATAGTTATAATGATAGACATAGTTTTTATACTTCTTTATATTATAGTTATGATTCTTTTATAGCTGTACGTAGTTATAGTAAATAGTCATGTACGGCTTATACTTTAGATACAGTTCATGAATATTTTCTTACTATAGTAAAGTCACATACGATGATAAAGTTAGTACATGCTTTTGTCAGTACAGGAGGAAAATAATAGCTTAAACATCAAGAATGAGGATATCAGCAAAGTTATGGCATACAGAAGCACGGCTGAATAGGGTTAGTGGCGAGCTTACTCGTATCGTTGTTCTAACGGGAAACCTCAATTTGACGTTGAGGAGGACCTGCGTAACAAGTTAAGGTATCGTTGAGATGTGTGCGCGTGCGTGCCTGTCAACTTTCATATCTCACCTCTAATTGACCTTACATGTATTACGATTATAATTCTTGTACATGTATATATATTGTGCATTACTCATATCCGTTAGTTATTACTGACTACTTGATACAGGAGGCTGAAGACCTAATCTGCAAATGGCCCAAGAGCTAACCAACATGTGTAGAAGAATCATGCAGGTAAGTTACAAGATGACTATAAGCTTGTACTCCATGCTGCCGTCGGGTCCATATCACTCTCACCCGCATAATCACCAGCAACCTGTACATACACACAATATTATACACATACAGTACACATGTATAAGATACACACGCAATCGTACATATATTGCACTACGTTGATATCTTTCACAGCGGGCATATGCATCACATTATATGTCACACACACAACACACACAGCATATGTTATGTTACAAATTTTTTTGATAGTAATGCATTATACGTAAAGGTTATATGTTCCAAAACTTAAATCATATACATGACTATATAGAAAAGATACTGTATCGAACCTGGTGGGAAAGGAGTGTTTAATAAGCTAATTGCAGATGGCGTTGCTACTTAAATTAAGTATGTATATTTCCATAACATATTGTATATATTATATAAATGCATGCGTTTCAGCGATATGAATACATTAATTCTTATGCTTTATATTATATTCATTACATTTCGATAAAATATCGTGAGGACGTGTTTGTAGTCATTGATACACATATATTCGTGTATAATAATATGTGCGTGTATATATCGTACAGAAGCTACAAAACAGGCTTGAACAAAACGAGAGGCGCATGCACAACTCAGGTCGCAAATGGGTAAAAACTTAAGCAACCTAGTTAGTTTTTAACACAATTTTTGTATAAACCTCTTGTACAATTCCATTCATCAATCGTCGGTAAGCAGAAGTTTGTTACAGATATTAGCAGCGTGTGCGTGTGCGTGTCTGTGGTGTTAGGTAATAGTACATGTTTTGAGTATGCCACACACACGCAAATATATACATATGGAATATATAAAATGCCGAGCCACTGAGTTTATGCATAGCTTCTTTATTAATTTCCATGCCATGTTAGTCATTTCTTATTTATTCAATCTCCTTGGACCACATGTATGAGTTATATTGGCCATCTTAATGAATGCATTATTCAATAAGTAGCCTTAGGAACATGCATTTGCCCACACACACGTACACAAACACATATACATTTGAAAAGTTCGCTAGAATGTCAACTGAGTTGATCTTTGTATCGCTTTCATATGCTTTTACATGTATGCTACACACGTTATAGATAATGGGACACAAAGGCGTGAGCTATATAGAACACAGCAGCAAGCTATCCATATATACATGTGTATGTATATATTTATGTGCATACAAATACAAAACAACAAGTAATACCGATGGAGTTATGTTCATCTTTCTTTGTGCCTATGATTATTTTCATCATATGATATGAATATATATATTATATATATATATATATATATATATGCTTTTTAGAAGTTAAGCATGTCGGTAGATGCACCTGACAAAATATATACAACATGTTATTCGATGTGCGTGTGTTTCACACTGCTGGAGTCCTTGGTAAACGACCGCTATAATGTGTATGTTATTTAAAATAAAATCATAGTGAAAGTAAGCCTTCTAATATATAAAAAAAATGTGAGAATTATTAATTGCTATTTTAATGAGTAATGTTTTATAAGTACTTAAAAGCATCTTTTCAAAGAGCAGTTAATAAAAGATGTAGTTACTAAATTATGTGATAGATTAGTTTCTAAAACTATATTAATTTATTTTACATACATAATATCATAAGTAACCGAAATGTTTATATTAATTTATTCTACATATATAATATCATAAGCAATTTTAATTTATTAATGATATGAGAAGTATTTTTGGATACAATGCCAATGTTAATTGTAAATACGTTTGTAAAATATAATTTATATTTTTATTACATAAAAATTAAAGGACTGGACCAGTAAAAATAATTAAAAAAAACACTTGGATATAAAAACTAGTAGAGGAAATATAACCTTAAACCCTAAACCCTAAATAAAAAATAAATTCGGAGAAACAAAATAACTTAAAAACATTAAGGTATTTCTTAAAACTGATGACAAATATTTATCGTAAATTATGAGAATATGTGGGTTTCTAATGCACTTGACAAGTCCAGACAAACAATATATATTAGATGTGTAATATATTTAATTTCTACAATATTCAATATAGGTAATGTATAGTGAATCTTTAGCTGTGATTTTTATACTCTCAACTGTATTTTTGTTGGTGCACACACACACACACACATGCAGTGTGTTCAAGGAGATCCCCAATTCAGACAGAGCCTCCTGGGTAACGCTCCTGCATGCATATGAATGGGCATATGCATTTCCAAAGTCTATCTTCGATATCACACTGTGAAGACAAGCATTGCTTGGAACATACTCTTGAACGGATACGCCCAGAATGGGGATCTTATCGAAGCAAGGGCACTGTTTCATTACATGCCCGAACCCGATGGATTCTCGGGAACCATCTTGTTGAAGGCATCTGCCGAGAACGGGGATCTTCAAACAGCAAGATATCTTCAATAGAATGTACTATAGAGACTCCATAGCATGGAATGCATTGCTTGCATTTGTATGCCCAGAAAGAGTACCTATTATATTGCGTGTGCTATACGTGAGTTTTTTACATAAATTGTATGTGTGTGCGTGCTAACGTCAAAATAAGCTGGGAATGGAAGCACAAATGCAGCAACTACTGAGAGAGGATTTAGAGACTGAGAAACAGATGTATGTTGTATGTATGTGTATGTCATATAATGTGATACATATGGCGTGATGCATATGCCCGCTGTGAAAGATATTGCGGGTGTATTTTATATATGTACATGCATATACATGTGTATAGCGTCTGGACGTAAGTGTATCATATTGTGTATATATATAGGTTGCGTCAGCAGCAATGGAGTCGCTGCAGAACAGGCTTGAACAAAACGAGAGGCAGCATGCACAACTCAGGTCAAATGGGGTAAAAACTTAAGCAACCTAGTGAGTTTCTTAACACAATTTTCTATATAAACCACTTGTACAATTCCACCATTCATCAATCGTCGTTAAGCATAAGTTTTTACATATATATATATATATATATATATATTACTGTGTAAGTGTGCGTGTGCGTGCATACGTGTGTGCGGATGTTAGCTAACTGGATATAAATAGAAGAGGCATGAGAAATTTGCTAACATCATAATATGATTAAATTATACGGCAGAACCGAAGCTTATATGTATGGTGAACTCACGTGGCTTGGCATTAGTATATATTTCATATGTATATATTCACGTGTGTGTGTGGCACGCTCAATAGCATGTATGTATACAATGTTAGTCATTCTTATTTTTTCAATCTAGCATATGAGTTATATTTGGCCGTCTTAAAGAATGCATAAGATAGCCTAGAAACATGCATTTGCCCACACACACGTACACAAACACTTGTATATACATTTGTAAAATAAAAAAATGTCAATTAAGTTCTATAGTATGTATTTAGGTATAAATACAGGTACATAAAGTTTGATTCTGGTATCCACGTGGCTCTCTAATACGCCACGTCAGCTCTTTGTGTTATAATATATAGGCAAAATTAGGTCAAAATTAGGGTCATGGTGTCTCATGAACTGCTGCGGATCGTTCTCCCACCTGCTGCGCTAATATACTGTGGCCACTGCCTAAGACAGGATTGAGTCGAATTGGAGATGGTATAGATAACATTGCGAACAGTATAGATAACATTGTGACGAATCTGATACAGATTAAATATTCAAAATTTTCAGATGTGTCGAATTCCCGAGGTATCATTTTCATTTATGTAATCTTTTTTTAAATAACAAAAATTGTTATTTTTTTCATAGAAATTCATAGGCGTAATGTCCCCGATTCAATCTCTTCAGCAGCACACAATGTTGATCTTTTCTACTGGAGGCTCGACAATCCAGTGTTTCGATTTTTCATGAAGAACAAGGACGAAAAGTAATAAATATGGCCTAATTTTTACTACTTTGCGGTTTTGATATTTGAAAAAAACGAACTCTCGAAATCATACATATAATATATATATATATATATATATATATATGTATGTATATCAAGTTTTTACTTTTATATTATGTAAAGAATTTATAGTTCAATCGATTAGCTTTTATTAAATAAATAAATTCTCTCTAAGAACTTTGTTCATTTAGTATTACTTGTTATTGAACATTAGTTAAAGATATTTTACAGATTATTGATTCATAGTCAAATATGTATCTTATCTTTACGTGGGATATCTGTTTTATGCATGCTGCTTGACTGTGTCTCAAATGAATTTTATTTGCTGTGTATTGAATGGTTACATTTCCATTTTATTTGTCTGGATTAATTAATAATCAGAAGTCATTTATTAAATTAAATTATTAATTAAATATGAACTATGTGCAAGTATTGGACAGTCGCAAGAACAAACGGTATGCACATTATACTAAAATACAGATATTAAGCATTGTAAGTACTTTTGTAAAGTAATAGCTATAATGTTTTAGTTAACATTATATTGGTATATAAAATCGTATTTATGGTTTCAGGAATCACTTGCCGATGTGACATCAAAGAAGGTAGAAATCCAGGAGAAACACATGAAGTTACAACAGCAATATTATCAGAAGGTGAAAAGCTCCTGTTCTTGAAACTTCATAATATAAAGTAAGTTATAACATAATTAATATACTGTAATACAGGTGTATATATATAGATAGATAAATAAAAATATATCGTCTATATATACAGACTTTGTGATTCAACACGTTGTTTTCTTCTACCAATGTGTTTGTCTTGTCTTCATAGTGTTTGAGTCCTCGTTTGGACATGGAGTTGCTTGAACTGAGCTCGTTCATAAAGCAGAATCAGTATATTCTCTTAAACAGGTGTGTTCCTCTGTGTGTATGCGTGTGCCTGTGTATGTGTAACAACAAACCTATATATCATTGTTACGTTTATTGTATGCTACACGAAATATCTCGTACAGATGTGTGTGTGTTTGAGGGGTGGGGAGGGGGGGGGGGGGGAGAGGGTTTTAATTATGTACACGTTCCCACAACGATTATAGAGCTATTTGTCATGATTAATTTAGTAAACTTACTTACGAGTGATTATAGAGTTTGATATTGTGCTTAAGGAGCATAATCAGCTTCAGGCTGATCTAGTCGTAAACGAGCAGCTTTAAATGGCCCAATGACGTGAAGAAGTTGCTGCTAGGTGTATGTGTGTGTGGTGTTCATAACTATTTAAGTTACCAATCTTCTATATACAGCTGCATATCTACATGCATATACGTGTGCATACACATTGATATAAAATTAGGTACTTACCAACTCCTTGATTTTCAACTATATAGACACGGATAGTACTTTTTCGAAGGAATACATGTTGAATGTACATATATGTTATACATATTCGAGTACATCTATATTCGTGTAGAGTGTACAAATTCGTGTGTGTGCATACTGTTGCATTTTCAGAGGTAATCAAAGCGCATGCAGAAGAGAAAGACGAAGAAATACGGGCATTGGAGCCTTCTGTTGGCGAGTTGGAGAGCATTGTGAATGCTCTAGAAATCAGGTGCTATTCAAGCTATATTGCTTAGCAATTTTATTATATTGCATGTGTTATATGTAACTGAATGAGTTGTTAATGCATATGGATGTGTTTATATATGCACATGCAATTTCATATACTACACCATATTTATATACTTGCTTACATCAAAATACAGGTGTGGATTTAGAGACTGAGAATCAGAACCTAAAGCATGAAATCTCTCTGAAGACTATTGAAGTGTATGTCCTTCTTTATACATGTTGAAGCCTTATTCCTAACGACGTTTTATGTGTTCCAGGAATTCTATTACGGACGAGGAAACCAGTTTGCAGCTTAAGGAGATATTTGGAGGCTCAGTGAAGACCGTTCGAAAAGAAAGCTCAGGTAATTTATATATATATATTTCTATATTAATAATGCTTAATGAAATGATTGAGATACATACAACCATACACATACGCTAGCACACGCATACAATATTACATATCTGTTTGTTCGTGTGTCTTAAAAACATCTTTCAGTCTTATAAAAGACACATCGGACCTTATGGCTGTTTCTGCTCAGTACCAACAGAAGGTATGCATTAAATGACTTTTTGCCACTTACGTGTGATATATGTTTCTATGGGATGTGCATATAGAGATTTGTCTAATTTATGCACAATTACTTCTAATTAGTGATATATGCCGTAGTAAAAAAATGCTAGGGATTAGTAATTAAATAGATTAATAATTAATAAATTAGTAATTAAATTAATAATTAATATTTCCATAGCATTTTTTCGACTACGGATTTAATCACTGCTTCTAATAAGCGTGCTATTTTATACGTTTATTACCGTCCATTAAATATAAAATGCATTACATAGTAATACACACGTTTTTACATAGATTATTAACTAGATTACCGAGCTGGAAACTGCTATTAACAAGAAAGGTTCAAGCTCTCGTTTAATTGTATAGGGGAAGGGCTTTCTCAGCAAATGAATCAGAGTTTGACGCTGAGTTATCTGCTGCCAGACACCTCATTGATCGAAAATATTGCTGCAGGCCGCCAAAGGAAGTTACGTAGATGTGTATACTTTGTCTGGGTCCATGTACATATATATATATATATATATTCGTGTTACATCGATGTGTATACATACATAGACTTACAGTACATGATACATACATATGAAACTTTTACAGTTGTATGTACGGATGTGTATGTGTATATCGTCCATACATAGCTCAATTACGGTCACTTTCATATGTATAGTTTGATAAGAAATATCATGTGTTTTGTGTGTGTGTGTGTGTTACACCTTGTACACATAAATGTCTATAATATATGTATATGTTATTTATTCCTTGTATATGATACTAACTTTCTCCTAGGAGATTGGACAATTACAAAAGCAACTTGAGGCATATATTGAAGAACGAGAGAGGTACTGTTCTTTTTCCAACTGTGTGTGTGTGTGTGGGTGGGTGAGAGAGAATGTGTACGTGTTTATATTTTTGTTTAGGAGTTAGAGTTTGCTCCAGGGCGTACAGAGTATGGCCACTTACCAATTGTTTTTTCTTTTAACATAACAAAAGGGAGAACCTAGTAACTTGTCTTTGATCCAAGATTTGTCATGGTATTAGAGCAGGTTTAAAACAAACATTCTTTCAGGTTCTAAGGTACAGATAAGGGAAGCCCTGGGCTTGCGCAAGGGGCACAAGCGGATCTTGGTGTAGTAAAGTGATCAAGAAGGGTTCTTGATCCGAGCATTGCATTATGACTCTTTTGCACATACCCACTACACCTGTGTGCGTTCTTTTTCTTGGGGACACAGACATGGCAAGCTTTAGAATGGATATGAAAGATTTTGACAAGCTTACCGACGAATGCTACGGTATGGTTCTGGAAGATGCAAAGCGTGCTGGAGGAGAGATGTTTGGGATGTTGTATCTGGAGCAGAACCAAGACCTGGCGGTGATGAAGAAGAGGAGAGTCAGTCGGAGGATTCATCAAATGAGCAAGAATCCAGTAGTAGCACTCGCCATGAAAAAAGAAGATGTTTGTGGAAGACGACCCAGATAAACTCCTCGTGTGGATGAAGAAAGACAACAAGGCAAAAACCACCATGATGTTTGGCTTGAAGGATGGGCAAATTCCTTTAGTTAGGTTGAAGAAGGGTGGGAGTGCCTAAAAAGAACCTTCAAGCAGCGAGTTATGTCGCAAAAGCTTGTGCTTTGGCAATCTTTCTTTGGAGCGAAAGTTGGGGGGAGGAGAAGATCACATCACAAAAATGCAAGCACTATAGCACTGTAGCATAGAATTTGGGATGAAGATTTGGCCATGGCAATTTTGGTTAGCTTACCAGATTCGTATGACTCTAAGCGGATGTCAAACAAGAAGTTGTGCTCAGATATGGTGATAGGAGCAGTTCTTCAAGCATCTCTACTAATCCGGAAAAATAAAGAGACAACTCTAGTGGCAAAGGCAACACAACGACAAAATAATGGCGAAGTTTATTGTTGGAAATGCACCTGACTAGGTCATATAGCTTGCTATCGTCACACTAAGGTAACAGAGGATAAGAAAGAACTTGCTGAGAAGACAGGGCAAACAGGGAGTGATCATCATTTCAGCTAGAGGAAGAGGAAGACGTGGAGGCCGTGGGAGATGGACAATAATCGTGCTACAGCTCAAGTTGCAAAAGAAGAAGAGTCAGGCTTTGAGTTCACACTGGGACGAAGAACAAGAGTGGGTGGAGAAGCTCAAACAAGCAGTGCTTGAGGATGACAAATGGAGGAGCTTACCTCAAGGTTGCACCTTCAGTGTCCAAGACGAGGAGGACACATTGGCTGAAGATGTCTCAAAGATGATCCAGATGAGGGATTTCTTAGAGACAAGATGGAGGAAACCATTGATGAAGAAGTTAACTGAAGAAGAAGTTCAGTGCACTCCAGAAGTACTTGTAGCTGAGGTGGAAGCTTTAGGAGCTGAGACATCCACAAGGTCATGGGTGATGGATTGTGGGCAACTCACTTGATGACACATGTGCCGACTGGTTTATTGAGTTATCTCCAATCTCAGCAGAAAAGTTTGTGAACGGTATCACCTCCGGATTAAAGGTGGCAGGACAAGGGAAAATCCAGATGACTTTCTTGGATGGAAAACGTGTGTTGCATAGAGTTCTTTATGTTCCTGAGCTAAGGAAGAATTTGCTGTCTCTTTCAAGACTAGCAGATGTCGGGTGAACTCATACATATGCAGTAGAGAAACGTTCTTGGTGAATCACACCAAGTCATTGCAAAGGCTATACGTTCAGGTTTCCTATATACATTATTGGCAAGCAATTGAAGAAGCACTTGTGGCTGAGCAGGTTGATAATGAACTTGAGTTATGGCATCAACGACTCGGTCATATTCGGAAGAACGTTGAAAAGATTGAAAATGAGCAGATGGTGGATGGTCTCACAATAAAATCAGGTTAAGAAGCTCGAAGTTTGTGAAGGTTGTATCATGGCAAAACATCACAAAAGGCCATGATCCAAGGAAGAGCAACAAGGTTGTTGGGACTAGTCCATACGACGTCATGGCATGGTAGCAGTTGCAACAACATGAGGAGAGAAGTACTTTATGGTACTAGTTGATGACTATTCCAGGAAAACATTTGTATATCTTCTCACAACCAAGAGTCAGGTGCTTGGAAAATTCAGGATATGGAAGCAAAGTAGAGAAAGAAATTGGATTGGAACTAGGAATTCTCAGGTGTGACAATGCAAAGAGTATGTGTCCCAAGAATTTCAAAAAACTCTTGATGAAGGAGGGGTGTGAAGACAATTGGCAGTGGCTTATGAACATCACACTAGTGGGGTAGCTGAGAGGAAAATCTGGCGTTGAGGGAATCTGCATACTCCATGTTGAAGTTCGCCGAGCTTGCTAACTGTTTTTGGGGGACACCATTCAAACAGCTACATATGTTCAAAATCAAGCAATTGTAATAGAATTTGGATAGGAAGAAAGCCAAATATCAACCACCTACAAATATTTAAATGTCTAGCATATGCCAATGTACCAACAGAGAGAGGCTGATCATGCAAAAGATGCATTTTCATGGGGTAATCAGGAAGCAAAAGCATTGGTTGGTGGATGCAAGAACGTGGAAGTACATGGTTAGCATGAGTGTGACATTTGATAAGTTGCCATGGGAGCAAGAGGAATTCTTTGTCAACATCCTGATGTTGCAGGACTTTTTCAAGATGAGACTAATCACAAATTTGGTTGGATCTTCATCCTAATATCATTGACCATGAACCAGCCAAGCCAACACACCTACACAACAACATCAATAACAACCAGATCATCCTAAAGTTGAAGGGGTTTTCCAACAAGTCACCGTAAATGCAACTGAGTTACCATAAATGTAACCAACATGAGAAGTTCCAGAGCAAGTGTAACAAGAAGATCCAACGATCACACCAACCGACAGAGAGATGGTTGGAGTACATGCAATCTAAGGCAAGTTTGCCCATGTGTTAGCCATGCAAGCTCAACTTGAGAGGATGCTCGAGTTGGTGGCAACTGATCTTAAAGAAAACTGTGTCTGAAGCTTTTGTCTCAGAGTTGTTAGAACCAATGACAATGAAGGAAGCCATGGAAGGACCACATGCAAGTGACTGGAAGAAAGCAATGGACGAAGAAATTCAGTCCATGGCTTTAACCAAAGCATGGGAGCTCATCACTACCACGGAGGAGGACAGTAGTTGTAAATGGGTGTTCAAGGTGAAACTACAAGTTGATGAACAAGTAAGCAAATTTAGAGCTAGGCTAGTCGCAAGAGGCTTCACACAAATGCAGGGGATTGATTATGATGAGACTTTCAGTTCCAGTGGCAAAAATGACATTAATCGGGTGGTATTAGCTTTGGCAGCTCAGGAGGATTTTGAAGTACATCAGATGGATGTAAAAACAACATTTCTCAATGGTGAGCTTGAGGAAGAAATTTACATGCAACACCGAAGGTTATGTTCAAAAAGGTTGTGAACATCTGGTTTGTGGCTCAAGAAGGCATTGTATGGGTTGAAGCAGAGTCAAGGGCTTGGTACAAACGGATAGATAGCTTTCTCAAGGGACATGGATATATCAGGTGCACCACAGAGTGGAATGTCTATGCAAAGTATGATGAGCATGAAATAATGATTGTTGTGGTATATGTCGACGATTTAATCATGATTGGGAATAGATTTTAGTGAATAGGCTGAAGCAAGCACTTTCTTGAACCTTCAGGATGACGGATCTGGGAGATATCCAGACCTGCCTTGGATTACAAGTGTTCGAGACAGGAAGCAAAGGAGGTTGTTTATTCATCAGGCTAAAGCAGTGGCTAGAGTGTGTCGAAGGTTTGGGATGGAGAATGCTACTTCAAAAGACATGCTGCAGCCGTAAACATTAGGTTATCCAAGCATGGAACCAAAAACGACCCAAGAGCAAGGGGAAATGAAGGATGTTCTATAGGAATGTTGTGGGGCTTAATGTACTTAATGGTGAGCACAAGCCAGATATTGCAATAGTAGTTGGAGTGGTGAGTAGTTCATGCAAAACCCAGGAAAGGACCACTGGCTAGCAGTAAAGAGAATCATAAGCATCTCCAAGGAACACAAGACATGGGAATACTTTATGGACCAGACTCAAACGACCCGAGGTGACTTTAGTAGCTTTTGTAGACTCTGATTGGGCTAGAGATCCCGACAATAGGAGGTCAACAACAGGATTCTCTATTATGTTGCATGAGGGGCAATAACTTGGACGAGTTGCAAACAACAAGTGTTGCTCTCTCCTCATGTGAGGTAGAGTACATGGCTACATCTGCTGCAATTTAGGAGACAATGTGGCTTCAATAGTTTCTGAGGGAGCTGGGATATGAACAAGAGGAGGCAACTATTGTGTACAATGATAACCATAGCAGCATTGCACTTACAACAAATCCGATTCTCCACAAAAGGTCAAAGCACATCAACATGCATCATTAATACACTAGAGATCAGGTGGCTAAGGAGTGATCAACATGGAGTATTGTCCAATTGAGAAATGCTTGCAGACATACTCACAAAACCTCTAGGACGAGAAACCTTCATCAAAGCATCGTAAACTCTAGGTATGGTTAGTCTTTCATCTGTTTTAAGGTCAGCAACAAGAAAGCTGTAGTTGTAGTATAGAGCAGGGTACAAATGCTATTAGAAGTAGACATGGGGAACACATTCTGAGCAGAACGGGGGAGTGTTAGGAGTTAGAGTTCTACTCCATGGCCATATAGAGTATGGCCACTATATGTAACCAGTTGTTTTTTCTTTTAACATAACAAAAGGGGGCTTTGTCCAAGAACCTAGTAACTTATCTTTGATTCAAGATTTATCATATTTGTTCGTTTTTAGTTATCATACGGATTCTTTATATCCAGTTGCCTCGAGGAAATTAGCTATAGACAAGCAGAGATTGTGGTTATGTGCATTGCCTTTGAGAAAGTTTGTGCACAAGAGCAAACCATAACAACTAGACTGAAAGTAAGCACTTGACACATGTGTGTGTTTGTTCATTATATATGAGCCTTTATATGATATTTATATGTTTTTAGGACGAGATAAGTACTTTGAGAAGCGTTAGGTCAAGTTAGAGACTTTCTAGGCAACAAAACCTTAGTAAGGAATAAGAAGATAAAGGTTCATACAATTATTCTTAGTGCACATTATTCCAAGTTTCTTGAGTGATTATAGTTATGACTTTATAATAATTTTTATAGTTCTTTGGGTCGTTTCGCACCAAAAGTGGGCTTAAGTAAGGGAAAATGGTTTTGTACTTGCCCTTAAGTTGAATCACTTTTGTAAGGGTTTGATTGATAAGAGCATTTAATTTGCACTAGCCCTTAACTTAAAAAACCACTTATTTAAGGCCCACTTTCCACTATGAATGGTTAATTGCCTCAACCAATAAATTAAAAAAATTATTTATGGTTTATTTTTCCACTTGCTAGTTATTTATTATTTATAATCTATATAACACCTACATGGCACTTATGTGGCTTTTTGGTGGTAACCAAATAACCGAGCAATTTTGCCGGTTATGTGGCTATCGGGCATAATTTAATAACATATATATCAAGATTAATTAATTAGGTTTTGTATTTTGAACTTCTAATGAAAAGCTGATATAAGTGATGTGACGAAAGAAATGCAAGGGCTGTCTTATTTTATAGAAAGAACATTAATAAATGCATTAATATAAATAATATAGTCTTTTGAAAGTTTCTCATATATACACAAACACATAAACATGTGTGTATAATTAATATTGTTTCATTTAAACTTATCATGTATTATAAAAATGACATGAGTTTTATAAGAAATTAATAAAAACAT
This sequence comes from Selaginella tamariscina, assembly GCA_003024785.1. Classification (NCBI taxonomy): domain Eukaryota; kingdom Viridiplantae; phylum Streptophyta; class Lycopodiopsida; order Selaginellales; family Selaginellaceae; genus Selaginella; species Selaginella tamariscina. Next base: position 129,904 of record PUQB01000354.1, read on the forward strand.
GTATAATGTTATATTTATATACATATACATGTATATATTACTTTACATATCTATGTGTATAGAAATCTATATATTTTATATATATAAAGAGAGAGAGAAAGAAAGAGTTAGAGAAAAGATCTCCTTATAAGTATAATTAATAAATAATTCTTATGTATAAATAGACATATATATATATATATATATATATATATATATATATATATAATATCACATATATAATATATATGTAGAGTATGTATAATTAAAAGATCTTTTTCTCTTACACATTCACATGTTTGTGTGTAATATATATGTATGTGTATATATTGTTATTTATATATATATATAAAAGAGAAACACTAATCAATGATTTCATATAAGAAAATAACAATGGAATCACTAAAGAGTTAAGAATTTAATATATCTTTTTAATTAAACATATTTAGTAGGTGCACCTTTATATATATATTATGTGTAACATACATTCATAAAAACCTTGTTTAGTAACCGGTTAAATAAAAATTATATATTGGTTAAGGCAATTAACCACCACTAGTGAAAAGTGGGCCTAAGATTAGTAATTTTTTTTAATTTAATTATAATAATTAATTACGTAACATTGTTTTAATTTATTAAACACTAAATAACCACTCACTAGTGGGAAGTGGGCCTAAGATTTTTTAAGGTTTGGTTATCAAGGATAATGGTTTTGCACTTTAACTTATTTAAAGGGAACAATACAAAATTATAAAGAAAATTTTAAGGGAGGGGTGAGGGTCCCTTAACCACCCTCAAGGACAAAGCATATTCATTTATGATTTTGGCCACCCTTTTTCACAACTTTTTTAAAATAAAAAAGAAAATATATTTTTCATGCGCAATGTGTATTTTTATATGTGAAAAATATATTTTTATTTTATTATATAATTAAAATTAAAAAAATAATATAGATGAATTTTTAAAGTATATTCTCATTCTGCCCTAAATTTATGTGAGGTTTCTGTTGCGTCATCGGATCGTGTTGCAGACTAGGGTCGTGTGTATGCATGTGTATGCTGCGTGCGTGTACGTTAATAAGATGTTATAATATATAAACCGATTATATGTTATATTGGGCAGCAATATTGAGCTGTTCAATGCGAGGGGACAAAGCTTGGAGAACGAGCTGAGCTTTGTAAAGGCGGAGAGAGACAATGCCATCAAAGAGAAGATCCAAAAAGAGGCTGCCACTGGTGGGATTGAGGCCATTAAGAATGCCATATGTATATTGCACCCAATGTGGCCATGATCAGGTGTATGTGTGTGTGTGAGAGAGAGAGAGACACAGAGAGCTAGGTAGGTATGCATATGCATTAACGAAGTGTGTGTATTACATCTCTCTCTATCTCTCTCTCTCACACACATGCACGCACCTCCACAGACGTAGCTACAGTAGTCGACCTAGCCCCAAGCTCGCGAGCCTTCTTTTCAAGCTCTTAATGGCCTCACTTGACCTTGCCTTGTCACCAGGCAGAACGTTCGACAAGTGCGTTACCACAAGTGAAATAATATGTATGTATATACAGAAGCAACTTGTGAAACTAAAAGAGCAAGTAGATGCTCTGGATTTTGCACTAGAGGAAGTCAAGGACGCAGCAGAGACAGCGGGGGTGTGGGCCACGTGGACGAGCAATTAAACTAATTGAAAAAAATGGGCAAATGATTGCTGAGTTGGCATCGTCCACGTCAGTCAGGCCAAGTGGCATTTCTACTCAGAGTAATAGTGGTAGTAAGGTGGATATTCCGGCACGTGGACTCGGACTACTTGCATATTCTGTGTATATTTCGAACCATGCCTAGAAGTGCCACGTGGATATACTGGAGGATACAATATACATGTATTTTATACACGGGTATGTATAGTACCACTTTGAATTTCTATATATCCATCTCTCTCTCTTATGTGTGTGTGTTTAATATGTATTTTACCCGTTTCAATATGAATATATTTATATATTGGAAGATCGAATATACTCTCTTATACACAAAAAAGAGGCGCACTTATGATATATATACGTGCATATATCATTTTATAAGGCTTTTCAAGTTGTATTGGCCTTTTTAAGGGCAATATTCGAATTCATCATTCTTAATATTTTTATTATTATAAGTATATATGTGAATTCATTGTGCTCGAGACATTTAAATTAAAAACTTAAGGGTTGATAAGTGTGAATTAATTGCTCTTAACTTAAATTAAGAATCAAATGTAAGTTAAATTAAAGGCTAATGTGAAACGACCCTTTATTTATAGTTATACACATTTATTATAGTTATACGTAGTTAAAGTAGAAAGTCATGTACGGCATAAATATATTGTTATTACACATAGTATGATAAAATTAATAAATGTTTTTGTCCGTTCCGGAGGAAAATAATATCCGAAAGCCCACATTTAGATAAGGACCCTGCTTAGTTACGAGTGTTATCTTAGTGGAGAAGGGGGTTGGAGACATGGTTTAAATGTCGAGAATGAGGTTGCGTGCCTGATATCTAACCTCAAATTGACCTTACATGTGTATTACGATATATAATTCCTGTATATGTATTATGTATGTATGACGTGTATGTACTCATATCCGTTCGTTATTACTAACTACTTATACAGGAGGCTGAAGACGATAATCTGCAAATGGCACCAAGAGCTAACCAACATGTGTAGAAGAATCATGCAGGTAAGTTACAACATGACTATATAAGCCTGTATATACACAGGCTCATAATATTATACACGAATATATGTGTATCAATGTCTACAAACATGTCCTCACGATATTTTATCAAAATATATACATAAATGTAATATATATATGATATATACAATTTGTGTAACATAATATAAGCATGATGTGTGCGTGTGTGCGCGTGTGCCATATAATGTGATGCATAGCGGCAGTTAACAAGTTTCGGTTTTGTCGTATAATCTAATCATATTATGATGTTTTTAAATTTCTCATGCTATGTTAGTCATTTCTTATTTAATCGATCTCAGCTTATGATTTATATCGACCGATGCATTATTTAATAAAATAGCCTAGAAACTTGCATTTGCCCGCACACATATAAACGCATGTATATTGTTAAATGAAAATCACGAGGGGGTTAAAATGTCAAAATATATAATATATATATATATAGACACATACACACGTGTATGTAGATATATATATAATTGAGAATTAAATATGCCACGTCAGCTCTTCTATTGTAATGCGGTAGAAATTATTTTTTTGTTTTTTATTACGCACAGTACAGAGATTTTTCAAGAGGCTTGATGGTTCTTTTTGAAGAACTAAAAAGATAAGTAATTAAATATGTAAGTAAATTTATACATTAATAATTTATGTATATTTAACTTATTTAATTTGATTTTGGAAATAACTATTATTTTTCTCACTATTTTAAGGTTAGTAGTTTAATGTACTTCACACATTAACATTTTTTTTACTGCTGTTGTTGCAGGTTTTGTATAAACTTTATAGCTACATCAATATAAAGAAGGACATATGTATAAAGAAAGACATTATGTATATATAATACATAGATTATCTTTTGTATTCTTATTTTTTTTAGTTAAATGAATATTATAAATACAGAAGCAACTTGAGGCATAACGAGAGAGGTATACCGTTGTGTGTGCATGAGAGAGTGTGTGTTTTATATATTGATGATGTCCACGTGGCAAAATCCACGTCATCCTTTTTTTTTAAATGTTAAATTAAGGTAGAGAAAAGTTAGGGTTGTACTATGGCGTCTCGCGAACTTGTGCGTGCTTTGCTTCCGGTGAGTGCTGTTATCTATTGCGGATACTGCCTAGAAACAGGTTTGAGTCGAATTGGATACGGTTTGGATCATGGCTTAACAAATATAGCAAAAAGCATCAAGGATTTAAAGTTATTCGAGACATCCCAAGGTAATTCAAAAACTTTATTCATGATTATTTTATTTTAAAACGATCATTATCATAACAAATTGTTTCATTATAGCAATCTCATCTGCAGCACAAAGTGTTGACCTGTTTTTCCGGAGGCTGAACAATCCAGAATTTCAATTAGACTTGAAGAACAGTAAAGAAGAGAAGAAATTATAAATAATTACACTAGGAAAGCTCGTACCTAAATCAATCAATCTTATTTAATTTCCAAGATAAAAAACTTGGCCCGTCAGATATGTGTATGTACATATATACTGTGTGTGTTCGTGACTATTAAATAGTTACCAATCTATCTATACACGACTGCATATCAAAATTTGGTATTTACCAACTCCTTGATTTATTCGATTGTATAGTCACGGATATACATGTTGTATGTACATATATATGCTTTATATACAACACACACACACATACATCTATATGTGTATATGGATGTACAAATTCGTGTGTGGCGTGCTCATGCATATGCACATGGTTTCACATTGCAGAGGTAAGCAAAGCGCATGCAAAAAAGAAATACGGGCATTGGAGCCTTCTGGCATGGCGAGCTAGAGAGCGTTGAATGTTCTAGAAAATCAGGTGCTATTCAAGCTATATTGCTTATCAATATTTATTATATTGCATGTGCTATATGTGAGTTGTTAATACCTCAAAGGGTACGTGCATGTGCATGTGTGTGTTTACATACACATATATGCACATGTAATGTCCTATATATAATACTGTATATGTATATATGTACGTATGACTTGTGTATGTACTCATATCTGTTCGTTACTACTGACTACTTATACAGGAGGCTGAAGACGATAATCTGCAAATGGCCCAAGAGCTAACCAACATGTGTAGAAGAATCATGCAGGTAAGTTACAACATGACTATATAAGACTGTATATACACACACATAATATTTATTTGTAATCAATATATAATAAATGCATAAGAACTAATTGCTATATATGATATATACAATATGTTCTGGAAATATACATAATTTAAGTAGCAATGCGATCTGAAATTTATTGAAATATGCCTCCCACTAGGTTAGATACTGTTAGGAGCATAGTTAGACATTAGTAGAATTTCTGTTATTTCATGGGCAATATAATGGGAAAAATATCAAAAAAATATATATTGTGGAAAATCGAGAATAGGAAGGATATATCGGAGTACGAGTTACTGATGCATAATCAATACGATATCAGCGGAGTACGGCATTTGTGAATAAGGATAAGAAGGAGTTGCAATAACTGAACGGATAAGGTTGGGAGGTAGTTGTGATAACTGCTAGTACGGGACCTAGAGTATGAGTATAAATAGACCAGTTTAGGATTAGAAGGGCATCTCGAGTATACTGTTATTGCCGTGCGCGGACATAATATAAGTTTCCTTTCTCTCTTAATACGTCTATCTCATATCTGTATTTCTGTTATGTAATATACTGTTCTTATTTCCAGTATTGTAATGGAATCCATAGTACTGCTACCTGTTATACACTTTGCCATCCTTACCCTTTTCCTAACTTTCTGATGTTTGACTCCGTCTTTATCTTATTCCGATAGACCCTTAGTACGGGTTTGTCGACGGCAATCTTACTAATGTACGGAGGTAGGAAAATATGGGTTAACATATGGCAACCATGGAGGGATGGTCGTGTTAGTAGGTAATTGATAATGTGTTATATAATGTAATAATAGAGGTAGACTGATACCCAAAGGAGCTGTGACAGAAGAAGAACATTGAGGCTAGGTGACAGTCTTGGATGTGATCAATGCAGCTATCGTGGAAATGGAACAAAGTGAACCGAAGACCTCGTGAGAATGGATTTGTGGCGTATAGTAAGTGAATGAATGATTATCAACGTATTCTTGCAGAACGCCAAAGATATGAAGAAGCTAAGCAGAGACAGCAAAAAGAGGAGCGACAAGCAGTAATAGAGACACATAAGAGGATTGAAGAACGTGAGGAACAGAGAAGAAAGGAACAAGTTGAAGCAGCAACAAATGCCGAAGTACAGTGAAGTTACAGGAGAGAAGAATCTGAATTAGGGGAGTGACGATCACGAGCCCCAAATATCAACACAAGGAAATTGGGAACTATTGTCAGAGGAATTAGCGGATGAGATGGGACATTATTCCCCAGAATGTCCACAACGTGAATTTAACATCGGAACATCATCCACTGAACCAGCGACATGGAGAATTAAAGTTCAACCAGAAAATGACCTACCAGATGAGCAGCATGAACAAAATTACGAGTGTAAATGGGAGCAAGATGCAGAATTACCCTCAACGGAGACATATGCGGTAACATGAGCCAAGCGAGTACGAATGGAGCCAAGCAAAGAGGAACCAATGTGCAAGAATTGGGAGAAAGAAAAGGCTACAGTACAACGAGTAACTGATCAAATTCAGAAAATGCAACAAGGGGAAAATCAAGACTCGATGATTAATGAAATGAGTACGCATTCACAGCAATCCACATCTACGGTACCACTCGAGATTGTATTGTTGCTGTGATTCTGCAACAACCTGTACAGTTAATTATAAGGGAGTTACTGACATTAGCACCATTTTTACGAACACAGATAACAAATGCTTTGGACGTAAGTAATTTTCAAGGCGATACAAGTCAGGTAGGAGTGAATACCACGGAAGTTCTTACAAACAAGAAGGATTGGGATGAGGAGGTGCCAATGATTACGGCTCGGATTGGTAGAAACAATATTCAGAATATACCTATTGATGGAGGTTCAGGAGTGAACATAATTGAGGAGCAGACTTGCAAACAATTGGGGTCTGGGCATTTGAAAATGTGCCTTTCTTGGTACGGATGGCGGATCAGAGGAAAGTAAGACCCATTGGTATAATCAGATCTGTGTGTATGGAAATTGCAGGAATTAAGTTCAAGGTATCATTAGTCGTATTACGTATTGAGCAGACCAGTAAATTGTTAGGAAGACCATGGTTAAGGATGCAAAAGTACGACATAATTGGGAGCATGATAAATGGTACTCTATAAGAGTGGACGAAGCAGTTGTTCGAACGTAACAAAAGAAGCCAATAGACGACTGACCCGACCATTGCAAATGGAGGATTTCGACTGGCATTACGACTTGAATAGGGAAGAAGAAAACCTCCTATTTGAAAGTAATCCAGACCTCATAGAGATTGCACAAACGAATTTATACCAGATGACGCCGGAAGAAGAAAACATAGAGAAGACGGTAACTAGTGATCAACAATAACAACATATGGATACTCTCGGATTAACAGATAAGTTTAAACAACCTTTACAGCAACAGTTACAATTCGAGACAGAGAATGAACAGAGGATACGTACTCAACAAAAATTGGAGATTACTACAAATGAAAGGACTGAAGAAGTTGAAATTAAAACAAGTGAATATGGACCATAAAAGTACGGATAGCAATGGATCTTGAGTCGGAATATCGAAGACAATTGAAGCAGTATTACGATAAAATGCAAATGTTTTTGCATGGAGTTACGAGGATCTTAAAGGAGTTCCACCTACTATTTGTACTCATAAAATAGATATTACCACATGCAGTTCCGAGGAAACAGCAAGCATACCGAATGAATCCAACATTTTTAGTGAAAGTGAGAGAAGAAGTGGACAAGTTGTTACAAGCTGGATTCATATATCTAATTGAAAACCCGCAATGGTTATCACCAATAGTCGTAGTTCCAAAAAAGAACGGCAAATTACGTATTTACGTCAATTATAAGAAGTTGAATGATGTAATGAAGCGGGATATGTACCCAATACCATTCACTAAAGAATTTTTGGATACGGTAGCAGGACATGAAATGTACTCTTTTTGGACGGATTTTTAGGATACAACCAAGTTCAAATAGATCTTGAGGATCAATCGAAAACAGCGTTTATTAGTCCTTGGGGTACATATGCATCGTGTTATGCCTTTTGGGCTATGTAATGCACATTTACCTTTCAACGATTGGTTAGCGAAACATTCCGGGATTATTTGACCACGTTTATGAAAGTTTTCTTGGATGATTTCAATATTTATGGAGCACAAGATATACATCTAGACAGTTTAACGAAGTGTTTTGGGAAATGCCGATTGAACAATATAGCTCTTAATCCGGAGAAGTGCGTGTTTTTTGAGATCATGAATTTTACTTGGGAATATTATATGCAAGGACGGAATAATGGTGGATCAAGATAAAATTAAAGTTATACAAACAATGCAACCACCTAAAGATGTAAGCGGAGTACGACGGCTTTTAGGGAAGATGGGATATCATCGAAGATTTATCAAAAATTATGCAGCAATAGCGAAGCCATTAACTATGCTTTTGAGGAAAACGCAACCATTCAAGTGGATGTGCAATGCGAACAGAGTTTTAATACATTAAAGCAGACATTAATGAAGGCTCCTATTTTGGCGAGTCCAAATTGGCAGCAGGAGTTTCATGTACAAGTGGACGCATCGTCATACGCTATCGGATGCATATTAACGCAAACTCGGGAAGATGGGAAAGATCGACCATTATATTACGCAAGTCAGCGATGAGCACCTACATAAGAAAATTACGCGACTATGAAAAAAGAGGCGCTATGAATGGTGTATGCAGCAAAGAAATTTCGACATTATTTGCTTGCAAACAAAGTTAAGTTTATTGTTGACCATCAAGCTTTGACACATTTGTTAAGTAAGACTAAGCTTGAAGGAATATTAGTATGCTGGTTTTTATTATTACAGGAGTTCGATTTTCAAATCATTCACAAACCAGGCAAATTACATCAACAAGCAGATTTCCTAAGTCGTATTACGAATGAAGAAGAAGGTGTTGGCGTGAATGATGAATTACCAGATGCTAACTTATTCCATGTACAACAGGAACAACGCCCAAAACATGGAAATTACGAAGGATATCTTCAAGATATTGAATATTATTTAACTACTGGAACAACATCAGTCAAGTACACAACAACGCAACAGCGCAAACAACTCGTTTTACGATGTAAGCCATATTGTTTAGTGTCAAGTATATTATATAAGAAAGGCAAAGATGAAGTGTTAAGAAGATGTGTCCTAATGGAAGAAGTACAACCGTATTACGGGAAGCTCATTCCAGAGAACATGGTGGACATTTTGTAGGAACATTAACAGCACGAAAAATATTACAATTTGGATTATGGTGGCCCACATTATTCAAGGATGTTATCGAATATTGTCAAAAGTGTTTGAAGTGTAATGAACACCAACCAGCCCCACATCATCAAGTCCAACCATTACATCCAATGGAACCATTAGCTCCATTTATGAAATGGGGAATGGATTTTATGAGGCCAATCAATCCTAAAAGTAGTAAGCGAAATCAATATATATTGGTACTCACAGATTATGTTACTAAGTGGGCAGAGGCTATCGCATTACGGGATTGTCGCGCAACACGGGTAGCTAAGTTTATTTACGAGAATATTAGTGCGATTTGGAGCTCCAATGGAACTTATTAATGATCAAGGAACTCATTTCGTCAACAACGTCATCAAAGTACTTTGCAACGAATATTTGGTAAAGCATTACATCTCTACTGCGTATTATCCATAGGGGAATGGACAAGTAGAGGCTACTAACAAAATATTGAAGACTGTACTAACCAAGATAGTAAACACCAATTGCAAAAACTGGGATGAAAAACTTCCATCAGCATTATGGGCATACCGTACTACGTATCAAGTAGCAACAAAGTTTACTCCGTTTCAACTTACATATGGATTAGAAGCTATTACGCCAATAGAGTATATCATACCATCATTGCGGATGTCACTCGAATACGGCATTGGGGAAGCAGAGCAAGTTAAGCAACGACTACTACAACTTGAAAAACTTGATGAGAAACGACAATAAGCAATTTTTAATATACAAGCTATACAAACGCATTAAGGCATGGCACGATCGATTATGACGAGTACAACGACGATCCATATTCTGAGTCGGAGAAATGGTATGGCATTATCAAGGGAATCCTCGACCAATTGATCATAAATTCAAGTCCAAATGGCATGGACCATATATAATTACCGACATACGAGATAACAACACTGTCACATTGATGGACTTTACAACACGGGTTATACTTACGACGAATATGAATCGCATAGGAAATATACATTTAACAAGCCAGAGGAAAATCTCAACAATGACCCGGAATACGAATGGCACGATACGACGGACACAGAAATATCTGTACTACACAGCAACACGGAATACGATCAAAACCATAAGTCGGAACAAGAGAGGGAAAAATATGTGGCCAGTTGGAGAGTAGACGTCAGCAGAATCTTCTCAAAACATTGACAGGATTACTCACATGAGCGAATGACAGAATCCAAGAAAGCGACAAGTCCGAGAAATGCAAAATCCAATGATGAGATATTTCCTGTCAAATCTATCGAAAACCAAGGAAATTACACACCTAACCAATCTAATCTTGACACGTGGACAACTGCATAGAAACTGACAGACCATAAATTCCGGGAGTATAAGTTAAGGGCACTCATCCGCCGCCAGCACTCATTAGGGTTTTTCAATTCTCCATCAATTTCTTCCTCCTTCCCATCTTCGAATTTTTCTTCTTTATTTTCCTTTATTTCAAGGGCGCATATGGAATTTATGGATGAGTACACGGATACAACGAGCACTTCAGCAACATGGATGAACACGGCATCTCAAGCAGAACCGAAGGTTTCAATTCTGCTTGTGCCGGTACTTTATCAGATTGTCCGTCTGGCACCAACATTGATTTCAGAAATACACGAATGGATCCAGAGGATGCGGCTGGAGCGATATTTCGAAATATTCGTGCACAAACGATTGGAGCAACAAGGAGAACACTTGGTCGATCAGGCTATCAAGGCATATCTACACAATACAAGGCTTTACAACTACAGGGCGAAGCATTTGCGTTTACAAGTAAGCTCATTCGGGATATTTTTCAATTTCCAGAACCAGATATCTCCTATGATCCAATTCCGCAAGTCAACACATATGTGCATCATTACACCAATAATATGGACAAGTTTCGGCAAAAGCAGAAGACAGCAAATGCGGCATCGACATTAATCCTGCGAGAACCGCACAAGGGACGTATTAAGGCTATCACAACTGCGTTTGCTTTCCGTAAGACGCCAGCAGGATTCAACAAGGAGATCGGGTATGTTTATCAATCTAAGCAGGGACAGAGACCGGATTGGGGGAACTAGCCGTAATTGGGCTACTACGAGAGTTGAACATGTTGCACAACCCGAAAAGCAAGGACAAGGAAATGACGGTATTTCCAGTGTTACATCATATTCTCATAAGTCTTAACATTACGTACGCAGATTTAGCACCCACAGGTACACCGGTACTCACATCCAGGATAGGCTTTTGGTTAGGTCTAACGAATAGTACTCGGATAATGTGTTCAACATCTGTAATTTGGATGCGCCACTACCAACTAAGACAAAGAAGCGACCACGTACGCAATCGAAGAAGGAGGAGCCGCAGTTAAAGGAGCCCGAAATTGTACTCTAGTTTTTGGACGAGGATGAAGGCGATGATCAAGTATTACAACAGAGACCCTTACCACAGGAGACCAGCAAAGGATGCGGAACAAGCCTACAGCATCGACTTCTATACCACATACGGAGGGTGACGACACAGTATTACCACACCGCAATCCGACTACAGGACTAACTTCCACACAGCCCATGGAGTATGAGGATTCTGTGCCATTCAACAGTACGGATCCTACCGTAGCTCCGTCACCACCATCGGTGCAACATCAAAGTATGGCAGGTACATCTACTCATATCATACCACCACAGGTAGATCCTCCAGCACAACATGTACGGGATTCAACAGTACGACACTCAAGACAAGAACCGGATTCGGCAGAACCGACACCTGGACCATCTACCAAGAACAACAACATTTATGATAAAGAGCAGCACCCGCAACAACCCTATTCACCGATACAACAGATGGGTCATCATGCTTCAGATCGACAGGAGCGTGACATTTCGAGAAGTTCAAAGCGCACTTGTGACCAGACAGCTTCACCCGGACTTCCACCACAGGACCCACCACAAGATACGACTGTTGAAGGTCAGCTCTCTCACCTTCGCGGTGTGTTTGATGGTATTACGCAGCAGATAGCACTTCAACGCGCAAAAGCTACTTTCAGTCAGCAGCTTCATGACCGTTGTAATACGCTCGACAAGTAGTACTTGGAGCAGTCGAATATCATACGCCGATTGTATGATCAAAATAAGGTACTTATGGACACAGTACACACATTAGTTGATCAGGTCCATAGTATCCATGACAAGATCAGTGAGTTCAATTCAGGAGCAACTCCAACATCTGATGACGCAGACGAAGTACAAAAGTTGCGCGAAGAGAACCTCAAGTTGAAGAGCTTCATCAGTTCTATGTGCGAAAATGCGGGCACATCATAAGGTTGCTTCGGGGCGATGCAACATTTCCAGTCTGGGGGGTTAGGAGCATAGTTAGACATTAGTAGAATTTCTGTTATTTCATGGGCAATATAATGAGAAAAATATCAAAAATAATATATATATTGTGGAAAATCAAGAGTAGGAAGGATATATCGGAGTACAAGTTATTGATGCATAATCGCAATACGGGTCATCACCGCAATACGATATCAGCGGAGTACGGCATTTATGGATAAGGATAAGGAGTTACAGTAACTGAACGAATAAGGTTGGGAGGCAGTTGTGATAACTGCTAGTATGGGACCTAGAGTACGGGTATAAATAGACCAGTTTAGGATTAGAAGGGCATCCCGAGTATACTATTATTTTGTATCATGTGCCGTGCGTGGACATAATATAAGTTTTCTTTTTCTCTCAATACGTCTATCTCATATTTGTATTTCTGTTATGTAGTATACTGTTCTTATTTCCAGTACTGTGACATGACCTATAGTACTGATACCTGCTATATACCTTGCCATCCTTACCCTTTTCCTGACTTTCTGATGTCTGATTCCATCTTTATCTTATTCCGATAAACCCTTAGTACAGGTTTGTCGATGGCAATCCTATCGATGTACGGAGGGTAGGAAAATACGGGTTAACAGATACATTATCTTTTCTATATAGTCATATATATATGATTTAAGTTTTTAGAACATCTAACCTTCACGTATAACGCATTACTATCAAAATTTGTCTAACATAACATATGCATTGTGTGTGTGCGTGTATTGTATGTATGTGTATGTCATATAATGTGATGCAATATATTCAATGTAGTGCAGTATATATACCATTGCATGTGTATTTTATAGAGAAAATTATATTTATACCCTTAAAATTTATAGTATTTACGTATATATTCTTAGACTCTAAAAGTTGTAAAATTCCTTCGAAAAACTTTAATAATATGTGTGTTTTAGTGTTGGATTGTAATGATTTTTCAATTCAAATTTTAATCAAATAAGATTTTTAAAGAATCTACATTGGAGTTATAAAAAATAAGTTAATATAGTAATATAACATCATTTATGAATCTCTTGCTAGAATTGTATTCAATTTATATCACATGATGATAAAATTAGGATTTATAACATTTTATAAATTCTTAATAACAATAATAATTAATTTAATTACGAACTTTAATATGATTTAAATCACGTTGGAAATAATCTAAATTGCATTGAACATGGTCTAGATCACGTTGGGAATAATTTCAATTGCATTAAATATGATTTAAATCATGGCTTGACTATGATGGATCAATATTTTTTTAATTTAAAATAGCTATTTTCATTTAAAATTGTTGTCCTTATGTTAAATTACTTTCTTTTTATTTTATAAACATTTAAAAGAAATGAATTGTTTTATTTGATTATTATAAACATTTTAAATAAGTAAATTTTTTAGTGTTTATTTTAATATACATTTAAATGAAATACAATTGTTTAATTTTAATCATTACTAACATTTAAAAGAAGTGAAAATTGTTTCGATTTTAATTATTACAAGTATTTAAAATAATAACATTGCATATAAGATTTTCTTTTTAATGAAAAATTTTTAAGTTCTTTTTATGTTGAATTTTAAAATAATAAAAACAAGAAGAAATATAAACATATTAGTTATAAATAATGAAAATTTATGCATCTTTAACTATTTTAATGTAATTCATTTTTATTATGTATTATATTGGTTTTAAAAAATACACTTAATTTATACTTCTTTTTTTTATTATTGGTTAAAAAGATTTCAAATCCCAAATTATTTAATTTTAAAAAAAAGAGTTTAATACTATATACTGTAAAAGAGATGAAATATGCAACATTATTTTTTAAACTTTTATAAACAAAATAATTTTCATAATTAAAAATTACATTACATATTAAATATACTGACTATGAAATTCATTACACTTAAGAATTTAAATTCTTAAATTTAAACAATTTTAACAAGAATACAATAATTATGAATAAAAAGCTAGTTTTTAATAAAAATTAAAGTATGTTTTTATAATGAAACTCAAAACATTAAAAAATAATTCAAGTATTTTTTAGAATTGACAAAGTAAATATTAAAAAATTGATTATATTAAAGTTATTAATATATAAATTTATTTTACATCTTTATTTTTTGTCCTCTTTATTGTTCTTTAATAAGAACTTAAAATTTAAATTGTTTAATTTTTTTTTTAAAATGATAAATGTTATGTGTTGTATATAATTTGTCATGAAAAAATCATTTTAAATAAGAAATTATGCTATGTTATTCTTTTAAATGTTTATGATTAAAAACAAAACAATTTGTCACGATTTAAACATTTAATTTAAATAGAAAATTATATATTTAAAAATTAAAAAAAAATATCTTCTTAATAATGCAAACTTAACATTTAAAACTTAATACCTTGTGTGATATTTATTAAATTTTAATATACATTGCCCATAATAAGCTATTGCAACAACTTAAAAAAGTTTAAAAATTAATTTATATCACATTTTTAATGTTTTAATTAATTTAATTAAAAAATTTAATTATTGATTAATTTTGATCATTTATAACATAGATGTCTTTTTTTTTTTCTTTTAAACTCATGTAATTCATATTGAAAATCCTTAATTTTTTTATTTAATTTTTTGTTAAATTTTGTTTTCTTTGTTTTTAAGAACTTATTTAAAATAAATTGTTGATATTATTAAATTTTATTTTATTTTATTCCTCAAAATTATTAAATTTTTGATAAAATTGACCAAAATTATTATATATTTTATTATTCAAAATGACTTTTTCAAAATGATAAATTATTAAATTTTTTATTTAAAATGACTTATTTAATTATTTCAGATTTTAATCATTACATACATTTAAATGAGTAACATTACAAACTCAATTTTATTTACAATATATAATTTTAATAACCTTTTGTTTTTAAAAGTTTTGCTTTGAAAATAAATAAAATGAAAAAAAATGTATAGATAAATAAGTTACAAATAATCAAATTATACACAAATTCTATCTTTATTATCATTTTAATGCAATTCATTTTTATTATTTATTTTATCGATTTTACAAAATCTTAAGTAATAAGTTATTCATTTTTATTTTATTTTGTTTCTCAAAAATAAAAACTTACTCAAGTAAGTTATCATTTTGAAAAATTATAAATAAAACAAAAAAATATTAATTGACTTATTTATTGACACATTTTTATTTTATTTGCATTATATGGATTAAATACTAATTTAGAAGTCTCCTATCACATTAGAATATTAATTAAATGCCTTTATTTAAATTAAAATAGTAATTAAAAATCTTATATTTTAAATTTGATTCTAAACTATGTTTTATTATTATACTCAAATGATAAACTTTATAACATATCAAGATTTTTAAGTAGCTTTTTTATGCATGTAAGACTAAGTGAATAATAATGGTTTTAAAGTATTTTTGTTAATTGAATTTAATGATTTAATAAATAATGATTTAATTGAATAATTTAATGAATAATAATTTTGAAGTATTTGTTAATGAAAATAATGTAAACTATGTGAACTTTTAACATAGTGTGATTAGTGTTTATTTTTATTTTTATTTTGTTAACATTAATACATTCTTGGGAGTTGACGTTAATGAAAATAATAATATTTTCAAATAAAAAGGAGTGTTATAACTTTTTATTATTTATTAATATTGAGTTAATTATTGTATTTAGTGAAATTTTATTAAGTTTTTGAATATAATGAGAAATAATCTCACTTCTTTACATAATTTTTATTAAGTACTTAATTAATGCACTCACCTTATATTTACATAAATAACAAGGATCGATTAGATACATTGTATTATATTATATTTAACAAATAATAATATTAAAGTGGATAAATAATGATATATGCAAACTCAAATAAACTAACTAAATATAATGTACTATATTATATTTAATAAATATTTTATGAAATGAATTATTTCATTGGAGGTTTAGTTATAAATATTATATTTAAAGTATATTATTTTTTTCCTTTGTCAAAAAGGCAAATAATTGGTGTTATGGAAAGTCAATTAAATGACACATAATATACTTAAATAACTTTTTAATTGGATGATGCATAATTTACCTAAATGATTCTCATAAAGTAAGAACCTTTTTAAAAAATAAATGTTTTTGTCTGTTTTTGTCTATATGTTAAGAAGTTATTATTATTACATCGATTGTATAACTATTTTGGTACGAACATATTAATTACCAAGTCAATTAATCATTACTATTATTAAGAGTGTATGATTATTCTCATTATTGAATTAAAAAGTCTGTTAAAATAAGGATTGCTTATCAATTGAGCTAAAGGTTAATTGATATTATAAAAAAGGTTATGTATTTTATTTGGGTGACACATAATCTATGTAACAACCTTAATTAGGTAAAACATGACAAAATGAATATATATCTACAATAATGATTAATAGATTACGAATTTATGTACAATATGAGGAGCTTTTAATGATCAATAATAAAATTTTAATATTTAACAAGTCTTATTAAGAGTATTTATTATTTAAATTACATTTGAAGATTAATGGCGTACGGCAAATTTGAAGTATCTATATTAAAATTAAAAAAAATAAAAGTTGTAACATTTAACTACTAATTTCTTGTTGCATATGTATATATGTATGTATTATGTGTGAGGTGTGTATATGGCATATATGTCACTTGCAGTGTATGCCCATAAAGGTACCAGCACTTGTATTATATTGCATGTGCTATATGTGAGTTGTTAATACTCGATTGTTGTGTGTGCATGTGCATGTATGTGTTTACATACACATATGCACATGTAATTGTCCTATAGATACTATGCTATATTTATACACATTATATATACTTGCTAACATCAAAAAATACAGGCGAGAATGATCAAAAGGGAAGCACAAATGCAGCGACTACTGAGAGAGGATCGAATCGGATATATATTGTATGTATGTGTATGACAATAATGTGATGCATATGCCCACTGTGAAAGATATTCACGTAGTGCAATATATGTACGATTGCGGGTGTATTTCTATATGCATATGCATATACATGTGTAATATATTGTGTGTATGTAAGGTTGCTGGTATTATGCGCAATGGAGTCGCTGAAGAAGCTGCAAAACAGGCTTGAACAAAACGAGAGGCAGCAGGTCTCAAATGGGGTAAAAACTTAAGCAACCTAGTTAGTTTCTTAACACAATTTCTGGTAACCACTTGTACAATTCCATCATTCATCAACCGTCGTTAAGCAGAAGTTTATTGCAGATATATTACAGCGTGTGTGTGTGTGTGTGTGTGTGTAGGTAATTGGATATAGATAGAAGATGTATACATGTTATTGAGTGTGCCACAGACACACGTAATATATACATTGGAATATAATAAAAATGCCAATGATATTCTGATATTAAATACTCGTTTACGATTGTTTTCTTTGCTTTATAGGGTGTACCTTGTACCAAGGAAATAGTGAAATTTGCGAAAGAATAACATCTTTACGATAAGAACCAAAGCACATTATTTTCCCAAGGGTGTTGCAATTCTGAATGAACAAGAATATGAACTTGATCTTCAAACTAATAACATTAAATAAATAACGGCAAAATGAAAGAAATTGTGAAAGGAAATTAAGATTTCAACTTAATAATTCGCGAGATACATGGAAAAGACAAGAAAAACACTTATGCATTTGCCACTATAAGGAGTTACAACATCAAAAGTGTGTTATCTCCAAATAATACAAAGTTGCTTAATTAAGTGTAATTATGTTAAGAAAAAACATTGATGCTATAACACTTGTGTTTTTAAAAACAACATATGTGATAGCTTAAAAACTTCTTATAATTAATAAGTTTAAAACCTTGTTAATGGTCCAAAGGTTGAATAGATATCTATAATTATTATATAAGTTTGTGATTAGTATTTTCAAAATTATTAAGTGATAAGTAATTTAAAAAGTGAAGGAAAACTTTTTCTTTAAAATAATGGTGAATAAAAACATAAATATAAGGTAATTAAATGTCATTGATCTATTGTAAACTAATTAATTTTTCTTATTCGTATATTATTACGTATGCCATGTACCTTGACCGCACTCTTCAGTTCTTTCAACCACAATTTTAATGCTATAGTTCCAAAGCGTGAGTTTCTTTGTATTAAGGTCTACAAACATTATAACTTTTAAATCATACGATACTATAAGTCAAGAAGTAGAAAACATCTTGGCCACACAACAACTTTGAGTTTAAATTTCTATATTAATGCCATAAAAGTGCAAACTTGGCTAGGGCAACCACTATTAAAATGGAATAAGTCACCACTTAACCTTAATATTATAAACTTTGATAATAAGAGATTCGAATCGATCTTATAATATTGGAAAAACTTTGAGGTTTTGTAAAAGGAAGCAGATTTAGGAGTGTGAATTCGTATGTAACCAAAAAGTTTATAATTTATTAATAATGTGAGAAGGATATTAAATGTTAATTATAGATATGTTTGTAAAATATAAATTATATTTCTTGTTATAAGAAATTCAAACTTAAAAAAAAATGAAAAACTACAACACTAAATTTAAAATAATAATAGTAATAATAAAAACAAAAAAAAACAAAAACACTTGGGTCCAGTAAAAAGCTAGTGTTAAAAACATAACTTAAAAAATAAAATAAAATAAAGAACTTAACATTAAAAGAAACTATGGTACGTGATGACGTGGTAATATAGTTAAACATGCTGTTAGAATGTGTGGGCAATTACAAAAATATATACAACATTTCTTCGAGGAGACGTGTGTGTGTTTCACACTGCTGAAGTTCCTGATAAACAAACATACCCAGACAAAAGTTGAAACCTCTGCTATAATGTGTGTGTTATGGACAATATGGAGGCATATATTCACATATACTGATATTGGTTCAATGTAAATGACAATATTTATGGATGGTTAATGCTGCTGAGACAGGTCCGCGAGCAATGGATGAAACTCAAGGTGGCTACTGCACAGTTCGACTTCAATTCATGTGTAGAACGGTTGCGGAAGTGCAAGACTGCATCGGAAGTCCAAAACATACACGAGCAGATCGTCTCAAGCGGCTACAGAGGAAACAGGCATCTCTCAACTCTGCTCGTGCAAATGTACGGCAAATGCGGCAGGCTGGAAGATGCCAAGAGTGTGTTCGAGGAGATCCCCAATCCAGACAGCGCCTCCTGGGTAACGCTCCTGAATGCATATGCCCAGAATGGGCATATGCATTCCGCAAAGTCTGTGTTCGATATCATGCCTGTGAAGACAAGCATTGCTTGGAACATACTCTTGAAAGGATACGCCCAGAATGGGGATCTCACCGAAGCAAGAGCACTATTTGATCACATGCCGGAGCCCGATGAATTCTCGGGAACCATTTTGTTGAAGGCATTTGCTGAGAACGGTGATCTTCAAACAGCAAGAGATATCTTCAATAGAATGCACTCTAGAGACTCCATAGCATGGAATGCACTGCTTGCAGTGTATGCCCAGAAAGAGTACCTGCAGCATGCTCGAGAGATCTTTGAGAAAATGCCGCTCTGGAGTTCTATAGCTCAAGGCTCAATGCTTCAGGCGTATGCCCAGTCGGGATGTCTTGAAGAAGCCAAACATGTCTTTGATCAGATTACAGAGAGATCCGTGGTTAACATGACCACAATGGTTCTCGCATACGCCCAGAAAGGCCACTGCACCGAAGCAAAGAGTGTGTTCGATAAAATGCCTCACTGGGACCTCGTCTCATGGAACGTCATCGTTACCGCCTATGCAACACAAGAGTCCTTAGCAGAGCTGAGAGTGTTGTTCGATAGTATGCCAACAAGGGACGTTGTCTCGTGGACTATTCTCATACAGGCGTATGCAGAACACGGACATCACACACGAGCTCACGAGATGCTGGAGAAGTCGCCGGCCTTTGATGCCTTGTCTGTCACTGCAGTTGTGGAGGGATACGGAAAAGCTGGAGATCTTAACAAAGCCAGGAGTACACTCGAGAAGCTGCCTGAGAGGCAAGTAGAGCCATGTACAGTAATGATGGAGGCGTACGCTCGAAATGCTAACACCGACGAGGTTATTGATTTCTTCAGGAAACTGCAGCTTGGAGGTGAGATTCAACCCGACGCTATGATGTTCACTGTGGTATTGAGTGCGTGTAGTCACGCGGGATACGTGGAACAAGGGAAGAGCTTCTTTGTCTCCATGGTCACTGACCACGGGTTGTCACCTGGAGTAATGCATTATAACTGCCTAGTTGATATGCTTGGGAGGGCTGGTAGATTCCAAGAGGTAGACAAGGTGGTTGAAGACATGCCATTCTCCCCGTCCAATGCAGGGTGGACTTCATTGTTGAATGCCTGTATAATGCACAGTGATGAGACCCGGGCAGTGGTTTCTGCTGCACACGCCTCCAAGTCTGACCCCGACGAATGTGTACCCTATGTCATGCTTCCAGTTTACAAAGAGAACACGCATGGTAGAGAGAGAACTGACTATTGATGAATTACAGAAACAAAATGTACACAGGTCAAGTTTTTTTATGTAGGATTGTCCAGTAAGCTGTTCAAGTATCTGTACAACCTCTCTCATATTGGGTCTCTGTTTAGGGTCCGGAGCGGTGCAAATGAGAGCGACTTTGACAAGCTTCATGACCTCGTCAGAGCCGACTTCCTCAACTAGAACTCTGTCTGCAAATGCATCTACTGATTGTACGTTGCTCCTCACCCAAGAAACCAAATCTAGACCGTCTGCTATCAACCGTCGATCAAATGGGATATTCTCGTTACCAGCTCCAGCATCACTACACCGAAGGCGTATACATCTACCTTCTCTGTCACCCGAAGTGTGTATGCATACTCTGTTAAGAGGTATAGTTAGTAAATCAAACTTTCACACACACAGTATTCTTACCTGGAGCAATGTATCCTAGAGTTCCAGCGATGGCAGAAGCACTCTGGGTCTCGGCAGTTTGCTGAACAAGCTTGGCAATACCGAAATCGGTGAGCTTGCCTCCATGTCTGCGTCAAGCAATATATTGCTCGACTTTACATCCCGGTGGATGACAAGAGGTACACAGTCATGGTGGAGATACTCAAGTCCTCTAGCAGCTCCTATTGCAATCCTGCACCTTGCTTCCCACGCAAGCTCTTCCCCATCCTTGTACAAGGCATTTGCAAGACTCCCATTTGGCATCAAGTCGTACACTATAATGCTGTTCTTCACCAGACTTGTAAGCGATCAGCTTGACAAGATTCCTGTGACGGAACTTCCCTGCGGTCAGAATCTCACGCTCGAAACTCCGGTAAGCCTCGTCATCTTTACTGGCATGCATCAGCTTTTTCACCGCAAATTCATGCCCAGAAGTGGTCTTCACACGGTAAACCACACCATGCGCTCCTTCCGATCACATTCTCCTCGGACATGCCTGATATAGCCTCGGTCATCTCCTGCAACGAGACTGTTCTACGAGCGGATCCAAACAGCTTGATCGAGCCAGCACGTTGAATCCGCCTCTTTCCTGCCAAGTAACAATGAACAACACGAGAAGAGCTAGAAGTAAGACGGCTGCAGAAGCTCCGACCACAATTGTGACAATTATCCCTGTACTGAGTGTCCGACTGGTACTGCTTGTTGACGTTGTGTTGCAAGTGGATGTGCACAGTTGGGATTTGCTGCAAACGAGCTGACCGGTACAGTCTCCAGGGACCATCGGTAACTCCCCTGTGAGGTTGTTGTACGAGAGGTCGGCAGAGAGGAGTGAAGCCATGTCCTTGAGGCTGTTCGGAATGCTTCCGGAGAGGTTGTTGTGGGATAAGTCGAGGACCTGCAGCTTGTTCAAGGAGCTGAGTTCTGCTGGGACCGAGCCGGTAAGAGAGTTGTAGCTGAGGTTGAGGGAGATGCTCAAGTCACTGAGCTGCCCAATGGAGCGTGGTATAGGACCGGTGAACTCGTTGTCAGCGAGACTGCTCTATGAGTTTGTTCATGCCCAAGAAGATTTCTTCTGGATTGTTCCAGTGAAATGGTACTCTCAAGCTGAGATTGTTCGAGTGAAGACAGATTAGAGAGCTCCTTTGGAAGTTCTCCTTGAGACTGTTCCCACAAGTCGAGGACAGTTAAGTTTCGTAGCTTAGCGAGGCTGGTTGGTAAGCTTCCATTGAGCATGTTTGAAGAGGCATCAAAGTGACAAGCTTCTCGAGAAGGCCGAGCTCGGCAGGGATTGCTCCAGTTATCTGGTTGTCGGAGATATCAATGTTGCTCAAGTTGTGTGCCAAGCTGAGCTCCGGAGGTATGTTTCCCTGTAGTTGATTCGAAGACAACGTTGCAAAGTACAATCCTTTGTTACTTCCAAACTCCTTGGGGATGCTCCCGTTGAGAAGGTTGTTTTGCAGCCTCATGCGTTGAACTTTGGTGCAGTACTTTGCGACTTCGTGCAGGCCACCTCAAGACGGTTGTTTGCAATACTGAGCAAGCTAAGCTTCCTGATGTGCATAGAGCTTTAGCAGGAATCCTTCCTGCTAGCCGGTTTTGCTAAACTCGACTCCTCTCAAGTTACTACGACTCCCAAGTCGGAAGGGATTTCACCATGTAGATTGTTGTTATCGAGGAAGAGAAGCTCCATGTGCTTGAGACGGCTGAGTTCGCCTGGTATTAATCCTGTAAGTATGTTGTTTGAGAGTCTCAAGTCAAGAATGTTGCTGATATTCCCCAGCTCTGGTGGAACCTCTCCACTCAGATTGTTCCTTGCAGCCAGAGATACTGAAGAGTGTTGATCTTCCCCATCTCCTTTGGGATTCTCCCAGTCAAGTTATTGAATGAGAGGCTGAGGAAAGTAAGACTCTTCAAGTTTGCAAACTCAGGTGGTATTCCCCCTGTCAACTGGTTGGTCGAGAGATCCAGCTGTTCAGACTCTCCAGGGAGAACACCGAGGTGGGAATGTTTCCGGATAAACTATTTGTGTGTAGAAACAGAAACTGGAGAGCCGAGCAGTTTGAAATCTCCTGGGGATTCCGGACAGGAGTTTGCCGACAGTCTATAGTTACGAGTGACTTGGAGCACTTACCCCGAGAGGAATGCTCCCACTGAAGCTTTGGTGTACAGATATCTCTTGGAGATTCTCGAGGCACCAAAATCCGGTACTTCTCCGGTGAACTTGTTCTCGCTGAGGAAAACAGAGGTGAGGTTGCGGCTCTGGAAGAGAGCCGGTGGTATCTCCCGGTGAAGGAGTTTGCGTGTATCCAGAACCGGTAAGCTTAGGCATCGGCTGCTTCCATACGATGTGAGCTCACCGGACAAGCTGTTTGTGATCAGATACACCACACGGAGGTTCTTCAAGGCGAAGATGGACGCCGGGATGTTTCCTGTGAGCAAGTTCTCACTCAAGTCGAGGTAATCCAGGTTGCTTAAGTTTCCAAGCTGTTCCGGGATTGCTCCACGAGAGATTGAAGAGAGGTCCACCGTAACCAAGTCGGTGAGGCTTCCTATCGAAGGGGAGAGCGTCCAGAGATGCTCATCCCAGTGAGATTTAAAGCTTGTACCTTGTAAGTGTGGGCTTGCATCTGATACCTGTCCAGTGACGGTGAAGTGTCGGATGCGTTCCATGTGTGGAGATCTCAGAAGATCCTTGTCGAGAGCGCTCTTTATTGATATCAAAGCAGCACATCGCTACTTGCAGCCTTGCACAATAAGAGTGTGATAACAAGTAAGGCGCATGTGTGTTTTATAGAAGAACTACCCATTTCATTCAATACAGAATGGAGTGTTTCTTTGATATATGAAACCCAAAGGAGACGCGCTGTCTTTGGTGTGAAATGGGGGAACATGATGGTGATGTTTACTTTATAATTGTTCTGTCATGCTGACAGGCTCCACTAGTGTGTATATTATGTAGAGTATTAACTCAAAATTTGGCACTAAACTGGGGATTAACTCTTAAACTTTGACGCGGTCCGAATTGTTGAGTTGTTTGTTTGCGGTTCTGGAAGACCATCGTGGAAAGCGTGAAAAAACGATACACGAGCATGTATGTATGTCTTCGTTGACTAGGCTATAAACTGTAGTACAACAATGTAGACGACAAGTGAAGTACACAATAATTGATTTTACGGTTTATGACTTTGTGGATAACTACATGCACGAGGGTATAACTCTAAGGTTGTACATTTCATCTACTTATATAATGATATTATGATTACTCCTGGGTAAGAGAATTTAATTTATTAAATTATTCTTTTATATAACTTTTACTTATAAATTAATAAATAAAATCCAATGTAGTATATGGTATATTCAAGTAGTAGTTATTTAACAGACTAAAATTGCAAATGAATATATCAAATGTTAAGCTGTAAGTCTAATTCTTGATTGATATAAATTTCAGTCTCTCTCTCTCTCACACACTCACATGTAATGCGTAATCAGCTTCAGGCTGATTTTCTAGTGGTAAACGAGCAGTCCAATGTATTGCAGATGAACGTGAAGTAGTTGCAGCTGAAGCCTGTCAGTATATATATATATATACATTTATATGTGCTGACAGGCTCCGCTATAAAATGCAGTGTGTATGTTATATTATAATTTCACAGGATCTTACATTTTTAAAGTATTAAACGCGTTTATTCCTAAAATTTGACCACTGTACTTTAACACGTGTTTGTTGTTCTAGAAGACCAGCGTGAAATTTGGAAACGTGAAAATCGATTGGTTGATCAGTATGATGTGTGTATGTCTTCATTGGCTGTCACCTTAGTATAACATACATTTAACAGTACATAATATAGTTTGACATTCTAATATTTTCTAATTACAATGAATCATATCTTAATAAAGTTAAAACTATCAAATTATAAATTCTTTAATATTTTATATTATCTTATCTATCAATGTAGAAGAAATCGAAGAGAATGGAAAAGATTTCTATTTGCTTGAATGCCCTTAGAAAAGAATGTATGAAACATACTAACGTTAAAACATTCATATAAAATATTTAAGTTATACTATAGTACAGGCTTTTGTCTTGTTTTAGTAAAACATTACATATTTTAAATTATTTAAACTTTTTAATAAATTTACAAGGTCTTTCTATAAATTTTATATTAATAAAAGAACGTATAAATTATTAATTATTAAGAAGTAATAATTTAATACCTATAAAACTAACTCAATATTAAAAAATACGAAAGTTATAATATAAATACATTATACTAACAAGCCCATAAATATGTCTTAATTATATATATATATATATATATATATAAGAGAATTTTCCGTATAAAATTGGGTAAAATTTCTAAAATTTTAGGACATAATGGAGCAGGTTCGGGGTTCGATATCACGGTATTAGCGATTGATGACGTAATGTTTTTTACCCTTAATACTTGGAAAACCCTTTTTTTACTGTAGGAACAATCTCGGCTTTGGATTTTCTTGTCGGATGGCGGCCGTTTCAGCCGACTCCTCGAGCGCGTAGCTTCGATCGACATTCTGGATTGCGTTTCATTTCTCGGCTCAAAGAACTCCTGTTCTTCGCCAAGAGACGGTCTGTTTTTGCTAAATCTTCCCATTCATTCAAGGATTCACAGAAAAGATTCGATTCAACCAAAGCGCTGTGCTTTGCTCGATAAGGTACACATTTTTCATCTTTAGCATCAAGAATCACTTCGGATTGTAGCGATTCCCCCGATCAAACACTTCTTCTTTGATCATAGGGCAAATCGTCCGAGATTTAGAATATCCGAAGCGAGAATCGGCATCGGAACTGTGGAAATCGAGCTCATACGGTGATAGTCCATAGCTAGGGATGCCTCCACTTAGCGAAGAAGGTGAGGCTCTGCAGCCGATTTCCGAGAGCAGGCGGCGGGAGAAGGTGATTCTGGACAATGTACATGGCAACATATACGTAGATCCGGTAAAAGATTTCTCTTTTCCATTGCATGTCGTGGATATTGATTTATTTCTGCTTTTTCGCAGCTCAGTTTGCAGTTCATCGACTCGCTTGAGTTCCAGAGGTATGTCATCTCATCACAGTTTATATAATAAGAACTAACGGTTTATCAGATTACGAGATGTTAAGCAGCTCGGGCTGTGCTACTTGGTATACCCAGGAGCAGTACACTCACGATATGAACACTCTCTGGGCGTTTACAAGCTCGCTCGTTCGACTGTTGAGGGCTTACAGAGAAATGTGAGTAACTAATCCGTTCTTTATTTTGATTTAAATTTTATTCTGTCCTAGTCTATGACAAAGTAATATTGATGTTTTATACTGTTGGGATTGTTTTCAGTGGCGGGAGTTAGATATTACTAAATCAGATATCACGACTGTAAGCTTAGCTGGTAAGGAACTATCTGATTAACCTTGCAAGACATATGCCTACTTATGTATTTATGTTTATGGGGTTGTCAGGCTTGTTGCATGACTTGGGACATGGTCCATTCAGTCATGTGTTCGAGAACGAATTTCTCCGTCGTGTTATGCCAGGAAACAATTGGTAAAATTATATATAATGCGTGTGTGGCGTGTGTGTAGTGTGTTTGTGGTGTGCGTGCGTGCGTGTGTAAGCAATATATGATATCTTGCGTAGCATTATTGTTTCTAAAATTAACAACACACCTGCATGTTTTTTAGTACCAGATAATTGGTTTATATACTTTTTAACAGGTCTCACGAGGAAATGTCTACGAGGATGGCTGACCATATTACAGACAAATACCACATTGATATTGCAACCGAGGATCTTAAGCGAGTGAAAGTACATATCATCAACTAATTACTTAACTAATTAACTACTAGTAAGCTTTGCTCAGCAAATCGGCTGCAAAATCTCGGAAGCACGAATGCAACCGATGATATGGTTTTGTTAATGTAAAGCATGTTCAAATTCACCATAACTTATTACATAAGAGTTAATATCAATAACTCATAACTATTTATTCCCTGTCTTCTTGTTGCTTTTCCAGGACCTCGTCTTGTGTAGCGGGGATCCTACGTTGTCTCAGGTAAGATTTCACATAATAATAAAAATATATCAAATATTTTATTCAATAATGTACTTGTTGTATAAGTTAATAATTCTCGCTTTAATATCAGTCATATGGCGAAAAGGCTTTTCTTTTCGATATCGTTGCGAATGGACGAAACAGCATTGATGTTGATAAGTGAGTCTATCACACACACAGCCCAGAGAGAGGGAGAGAGAGATGTGAGAAAAACTTCCTTGTAGGTTTGACTACATTTTACGGGATTGTCGGGCATGTGGGATCAATTGCGGCTTCAGGCTGGGCAGGTACCTCATTTATCTCAAGCACATTACCTATAACAGCGATGCTATTTAAATTTTTGTGCTCATTCATGACATAATATACTATGATAATACATTTAAGTTTTTTTATAGTTATTTTAGTAACACTGACGACTCAAATAAATCACGAAATATTGTTTATAACTTTGTTATTGCAGAATGATGGATAATATCAAAGTCATTGACAACGAAATATGCTACCTTGCAAGCGATGGTCTCTCTCTCTCTCTCTCTCTCTCTCTCTCTCTCTCTCTCTCTCTAATTTGTGTGTTTCAGCAAACGAGGTGTGGAATCTTTTCCGGACTAGAGCTGATCTGTTCCGGATGATATACACACACAAAAAAGTTAAGGTATGACTTTGTCTTATCATCATATAGGTATTTGCATGTTGACACAGTCTTCTACATGTATATATAACTTAGGCTAATCTTTTTATTCACAGGCATTGGAGCTTATGCTCGCAGACGTTTTGGTGCTTTAAAGACCATTTGCCGCTCTTAGAGGGTCTTGATGATCCGGAACACTATTGGACGGTCTCTCTCTCTCTCTCTCACACACACACACACACACACATATTACACTCACAGAACTCTATGTAGATGGATGACACCATACTGAAATTGATTGAGACGTCAGAGGATAGCGAGATGAAAGAAGCCAGGGATCTGGTCCGACGCATGAAGAGATGTGACGAAGGACTCTACCAGGTGTGTGTGTGTGTGTGTGTGTGTGTGTACATTACTTCATTTGAACTGATATGATCTATGTTGCCAGTATTGTAATGAATATCTCGTCCCAAGGACAAACTTGAACATTTTAAGCAAGTGACAGCCAAAGACATCGTTTGTTGTGCGGTATCTTTCTTGTCTCTTTATATGTACATGCACGTACTATACGGTTTACATGTGTATATGCACACAAACAACAGAGTCGAGACTTCCACAGAAATCCTGTCATTTAGTTGATCACATATAACATTATGGCGATAATTCCTTGTTTGATTTATTGATTATCTGTCCTTTTACTAGAAAGGGGGAGCCACGCTTTCCGAGGACGACATTGTAGTTAGCAACGTTAAGATAGACCTCGCATGTGGGAAACGCCATCCTCTAGAGAGGTATGCATTATGTGTGTGTGTGTGTGTTTCTTATATTATAATTTATAATAGACTAAAACTTTGTTATATTCCTATAATATAATACACAAAAGTATCGAATACAGATTGCATTGTGGATGTAACGTGTTCTGTGATTTTTTTTGTTTTTTTTTTGCACGCACGCAGATGTATGTATGAGTAAACACATGCAAATTTATTATGCATATTATGTACATATGTGCACTTTAGTCTGTCATTTATGTATACAATACGAAGTGAAACTGGTGTATATTAAACATATGCACTGCGTTTTTGCAGGGTACATTTTTTCACGGACTTCGGAGATAAGTTGAAGTTTCCTTTGGAACCGAATTCATTGAGCGGTTTTTATACTGATCACTGTGTCGACCGGATTGTCCGTGTATACGCAAAAAAGCAAGAGCACGTACGTATATCTGTACATATACATACATATGAGAAAGACACTTATATAGCACAATAGTATCTCTACGCACACATACGTACAGACATACGCATACACATATACAACCCGTTAGATTTTTACCATATAACACATGTAGCTAGTCGTTTTTTTGATCCTAGCTAGTTGTTTTCTTATGTATCTATGCACATACACGTACAATACATGTTTGGTCCTCTCTCTCTCTTTCTCTCTCAACTTTCGAGAATGCACTCCTATTAAGTTGTGGTTTGACATAGCCGTGCGTTTTGAGTGCGTGTCCATGTCGCTCTTGACATAAATTCTTTGTATATACTTTAGATGTGTATGTCTTTATGCGTTTATCTCGGGCTTTTTGTTAAAAGGTTTGCACCTATGCAACAGGACGCATAATACGTGTGTGTGTGTGTGTGTGTAGAGAGAGAGAGAGAGAGAGAGAGAGAGAGAGAGACTTATATATGGTTTTAATGCTGTAGGTGGAGCAACATCGGAAGCGTTTGAGGAATTTCAACTGCGAACATATGCAACTAAGGTGCAGATTCATGGAACTCCCGACGGGAAGAAGAGGAAGAGGAGTTCATTGGGTAGACCTAACGAGGTACCATTCTCACCGATATAGTCATCCGAGTTTTGCTAGTTTCGTTTTTATAGAATTTTTTTAGTCACAAAGACAACATGTATGCGTGATGTATATACATTTTTACATATCCCTGCCCTTGACACTCCACACACACACACACACACACACAATGTATATGCATATATATGGTGGGACTGTGGAAAGAACAAACCCTCACTATCATCCTCGTCATCACTACTATCACCGTAGTAGTGCGTGGAGCACCAGAGACTGTCATTGTGCGTTGGCTGAAACTTACCTATGAATGTATATGGATACCTATGCCTATCCTTATGATTTGTGTACGTGTGCGTGTGCGTGTGCGTGTGTGTGTATACGATTAATACATATACGTACATATCCAGTGTGTGTCTGTGTATTATATACTTTAATAGATCAACAGTCAGCTCGACTGCCTCGGTTCAGTATATACAATTGTTGTAAGTTTACTGAAATAATTAATATAATATTAAAGTAAATTTATATAGATAATTAGTTTATTATATTATGTTAGTCTGTATATGTATACACACACACACACACACACATTTGTATATTATATTTAAAATTAAGTCCTTATAAAAACTCTGAAAAAAAATAATTTTACACTTTTACATCCATGTGTGTGGATATTTACACATTTCATATTTCATATTACTACAGTACATAGGGTGTCTTCCATTACACGGTTTAATTAAATTAGCATTAACTAATACTTAATAAATAATTAATACTTTTTCTCCATACTACAATTGGTTAATCATGAGTTAAATGATAAACTTAACTGAAGTTTGATTAAATGTCTTCACATATAAACATAAAAAGATCAATCAAGTTTGACTTAATTACCTTATCTGTACATAGTTATGGTTAAAATAAAGATAACTCAATATTATTTAATAAAATGAATTGATAACCCTAAGTTTTAGATCAATATAAATTGATAACATTTAACTTATTTACATAGTTAATTATTAATTTAATTAAATGATAAGCGAAGAAAATTCGATTAAAAATAATTGATTTCATTAAGTTAAAAATTAATATAGATAATATCTTCAGTTATCTCTTAACTGAAGGGCTTAACTGGGCACCCATATTAATATAGTTCACATGAATAGAAAATTTAAAAAATGTCATTTTGTTTACTTTTATTTAAGTTTGCGTTATAATGTGAAAACCAAAGTGCTAAACTGGTTTAACAATTGTTAAACTCTGTTTAAAAGGATCATATTCCTGAGCATGTCATGGTACACCGAGGAAGATAACCATCTTTCCACGGCGAAAGCTTCAAGAGATCCCAAACAAGATCCAACCACAACATCAAAGAAATAATGTCTCCCAAGTAGAACCCTGGACAGGGCAGTCGTCATAGCCCAGCACAAGACAAAAACCTCAAACCCCAAGAACAAGAAGCCTTCCCACAATGCCGCATGCATCCACAAGAAGCTCGCCATGAAGAGTGCACGAGAAGAATGGCCGCTTGGGAATGACCAGTGGTCCACTGAAACGATCAAATACATACCTTTGTTGTATATGGGGCGCGGTCTCTGTATTAGAAGCTTCATGGTTGCCACCACCACCAGATCCACGAGTAGACCCAGGAACAGGTTGAGCACGAACAGTTGCAGTCTGCTTGATTCCTAGCAATACAATCCTTTGTTGTGTGCATACATATACACACACACAACCACGTGTGTCTGTGTGTGAATGTATATATGCATATGTATATACACAACCATGTGTGTCTGTGTCTGTGTATGTATATGTATATGTATACACACAACCATACATTCAAACCATGGCATGCACACACACACACACACACACGTGTGTGTGTGTGTGTGTGTACATACTTATAAAAGATCGCATGGCAGTTTGCTCGATGCTTATCAAGGGAATCCTTTAATGACAGCATGTATCTCATATCTTTGGTGTGTCTATAATCAATATTTTCGTACATAGATGTTTTTGCCGAGTAGTAGCTAGTAAATAGTGAGACGTCTCTCTCTTCTCTCTCTCTCACACACACACACACACACACAGCGTTGTCTATATCTTTATATCCATCTCTTTATATATCTCTTATTTATCATACATTTGAATGCAAATACTGCCTTAAAACAACTAGCTAGTATTAATTGTGTGAATAATGCACCTGGACGGAGGGAGCAAACCAGAGAGCGGCTGTCGCAGGAATCCAGAAGACGCCATCACCAGAATACTCCAAGAAACGTAGAAAGATGCGCGGATCAACAGTCCTTTCTTGTGCATCCCACAATGACCAGGCACAATCGAGTTCATGAATCCTCTCCCACATTTGCCCTAACCCTAGCTCTGTCTTTAGGGTTTATGTGCAAGATCAATCGATTTTTCAACGATTTTCCAGCAATCTGAGGTCAGAATATTTTTCTTGAGAATGATTTTCGACAAGAATACAAGAATGTACCTCTGTTTTTAGAGTTCTTGAGATTAGGGTTCATGGCGGTGAAGAATGAGGAAGGAGCGATAGACTGTGCGATGGAGAAGATGAATGAGGACGACGAGGATGATGCGGTCAATCCAGCAGCGCCAGCAGGCGACATTAACAGCGACACCATGATTCTTCAGCTCTCGCTCCATCCATGGCCATTCAGCAAGCGCAGCAGGATCAAATTCCCCGAGTTCTGTAAGATATACAGGTTTTCATGTGCGCGCACTACGGTGTCATGCATGTCTCTGTCTCTGTCTCTCTCTCTCTCTCTCTATATATATATATATATACACACACCACACACACACACACACATGCCCGTATTTCTGCACTCCAAACACACACACACACACCACAGGTGTGTGTGTGTGTGTTTGGAGTTCCATTTACTATATATATATATAGAGAGAGAGAGAGAGAGAGAGAGAGAGAGAGAGAGAGATCTGTGTATGTGTGTGATAATATACGATTTTACTAAAGATGCTGTATGCTTTGTGCAGCAGTGCAGCTGCCTGGTGCAGCAAAACCAACATAATAGCCTGTGCAACAGAGATTTGTGCAAGAGATCCTGGGTATCGTTTACAAATTTATTTTGAATGAACTTAGATTAATTTCCTATATATATATAGCACTCACCAGAAGCCCACTTTCTGGATTCCTGTTCACCTTGTGGACCCGGAGCGTCCCACTGAACATGCCATCTTCAACGTTACTGCAGGTACTGTACTTGCTGTTCCTCTCTCTCTCTCACACACACACACACACATTTCTTTCTATTATGTAGACACTCCTGGAGATTCAGTTGTTTCTATTGAATGGTCTCCACCTAGCTGCGAGCGTGCACTTCTTGTTGCGAATTCTCGTGGCAGAGTCACAGTGTGGACTCAACCCTCCAAGGTATTCTTCGGTTGTAGATTACTACGCTATCATTAACGATGGTTGTAATGTTAATATCCATAGGGTCCATTAAATGTCGCTCGAGCATTCAACTGTTGGACATGCGAACATGCATGGAGACAAGACGAAGCAGTTGTTACAGGTGGCTCAGTCCACAGTCTCCGGTATAATAGTATGCATTTTATATACATATATTCATATATCGTCTGTATTATATGTACATGATGTGACTGCCTGTGTTAGGTACGTGTATTAGGCTTCGTAAAACTGATACTTTCTTTTAGTTTAAATGGACAGAGTCAAGCTCCAATACCACCAAGAGCTTCGAGGAAAAGTTCCTAACTCAAAATTGCTCAATATCAGGTATTTGTTTTCTGCGTATGCATACTTACACATATACTTGAACAATTATCTGCTAAACATGTCAAACTATACTTAAATATTCTTATAATGCTGTCAATACATAGTTGTAATGTGTGTTGCGCCTGCTACCTCTTACTTAGTATATGTTTACGTTATATTAACGTAATGTGTACTTCGTAGTATAGAGCGTCTGTGCATTTATTTATAATTTTATTTATTTATTTTGCAGCAAAGTGGCCAAATTTCTTATGCTCGTGCACAGTGCTGCAATGCGGGGCTGTTCAGCTTAGATGGAGACAATGGCCCGTGAAGGATTCCAATATGAAATGGTTTTCTTCTAGCAAAGCTTACTTAGGTGCCGGTCCCAGTGGAATATACGCAGCTGACGTCATCATTAACAATGCGGGCTCACTACTAGTTGCAGGTGTGTGTATGCATATACATATACTTAAATTCATGCATATATACGTGTGTATTCAGTTTGTGGATGGTTCTGTATTCACCTACACGTAGGTTTATATATGTGTGTGCATGCGTACAAATATGCATATGCCAGGCAATTGGAAAGGAAGCATACATAAATCAATATACAGACTGAAGTTAGAAATATGTCTTAGTACTTGGAACAACACACACATATAAAAAAAAAAAATCGGGGTTTATATTTACATTGAGTGAATCGTCTATGTGCGTTTAGATAGCGTAATACAACGATACATCCATATGTATGCGGTTGGCATGTCATTTTGTTCAACGTTCAAAGCAAATTGCGTCTTTGTTTATGTCTTATATATATATATATATGTGTGTGTGTGTGTGTGTGTGTATGGGTGTTACATATCATTAATAGAAACTTACAACATACAGATGTGTCTGTGCGTGCACGCAGAGTATACATCATACACATTTTACCATTTTACTTCTTAGTACTTGCAACATGATTATAGAAGAAAACATGTCTTGTATACATGTATTATATACTATATATTCATATACGTTCAAAGCAAATTGCTTTTTTGTCTATGTCTTATATATGTATGGGTGTTCATATCATTAAGAGCAACTTATAACATACATCTGTGTCGTGTGTGCATGCAGAGTATATGTCATACCATTTTACTTCTTATTACTTGCAACGTGATTATAGAAGAAAACATGTCTTGTATATGTGTATTATAGATATACGTTCAAAGCAAATTGCTTCTTTGTCTATGTCTTATATATGTATGGGTGTTACATATCATTAACAGCAATTTATAACATACATCTGCGTCTGGTGTGCATGCAGAGTATACATCATACACATATTTTACCATTTTACTTCTTAGTACTTTCAACATGATTATAGAAGAAAACATGTCTTGTATATATGTGTATTATATACTAGGTATACATATACATACACGCTAGCTGACGATCTGTGTAGGTGTACCAATAGGAAATCCCTCTACAGTCGTCGTGTGGGAGATCACCTCGAGTGGCCTTAACGGTCAACAACTGGTCAAACTTTTGCCGTTTAGTCAACCATCGTGGACTGGGATATCCCCATTGGCTGCCTGCTTGCTGAGCTGGCAGGACTTTCTTGAAACGCAGGAGAAAGAAGGCCCAATCCTTCAGTCCTCACCGGTCTCCAATCTATCAGGTATACATTGTACACACCCTTTTTAATATATATGTATGTATGTACATTTGTGTGTGCCTTAGCTTGTGGTTTGCTTTTCTGCAGCTTATGTCAATCCTGAAGCTTCGAGCAATTCTAATATAGCTGCCTGGGGATCTGGTGTTGCTGCTGTGGCTTTTGACCCTGAAAAAGCTGGTTCTGCACTTGTAAGTAGTTGTCATCGAAGGTACACACATTAGACACGATAGAACATAGTTTACAATATAAATATCTATATACCTATATATATATATATATACAGATACGTATATGCACATACATATAGATACACTGTCTCTTGTACTTTGCTTGGTTTATGTAAGATGATGCTCACCTATATGTAACGTGATATTACTATTTACTTACCAGGACAATATATGTCACCAAACCATCCTGATGGAGGACCCTCAATGATTGGATGGAACTTTCAGAGATGGGTATGTCCTCTCTCGTTGAAATATGCATTTGACTAGTATGGTGTGTGTGTGTGTGTGTGTGTGTGAGAGAGAGAGAGAGAGAGAGAGATACAAGCACAAAATGCTCCTTTCAGGCATATTATGATTTTATACGTTTTACTTTACTGTTTTACTTAAGTATACTTATGCAGGTACTTAATATGTATATTGTTGTACTATATAACCCTATACTTATATACACTTTATATCTTATTATAACGATTATATATTACAGGAAAACTCACGTGAGCAAGTGGCCATACATTCAGTGTTCGAATCTGGCACTGCAAGCTATGGTGCCTTGCCACACCCGGTCGCTACCACGTGGAAGGCTGTTGTCAATAAGAGCTTCCCTCGGACAAAGCTGGCTATGACATATGAAGAAACCGAGCCTCTTCCTGTAGTCAAATGCATTGCTAAGGTACGTGCACACACACAGAGATATGCATATAAGGAATCATGTGTCTACTACATACATACACAGTCAAATGCATACAACTATCGCCGCACACACACACGTTAGTTCTTGAAATACACATGTATGGCAATATATGTATGACAAGGAAAGGTACAGTCACATGGATATAATCTGAATCTTTCTATAATTTATATCCATTCCCACAACGTGCGTATATATATATGAAATTGTAATGTGTACATAATGTGATTTAAGGATCACTGTAATAATGATGTTAATAGAAATGCATTGCGAAGGTTTTTCTGTTCTCACGGTGGAGAGGTCGCTGTTGCATTACTTGGGGGCGAAGTTCACATCTTCTCTGGACCTGGACTCGTCCCCGGTATGAAACACACACAAGTACTAATAATGCCAACTACAAGTACTCATATACACACACACACATACAAACGTACGTACGTACATAGATACTGTATATATTAATATATCATTTATCTTTTTTCCTCTTTAATTTTATTTTTGGGGTGCAGTCGAAAACTTTTGCGTTCAACTTGAAGTATTGGTAGCTGCTTCTGCGGTATCCCCGTCAGGATGCTGCCTGGCATGTGCATGGCATGATAGCGAGACAGACACAACTGTCCTTAGAATATGCCGTGTCAAATCCCTCTCTTCGTCTGGAGCTCTTACATTGGAGCGTCAAATAGCTGATAGGTATATCTTATATGGAGTATGTATGTATATATGTACATATGTATATATATGTTGTGTGTAGTCATACACGTGTACATCCATTTTATGTATATTGATGTATGACATATGAATGTTGTGTTTGTATATGCAGATTCTGGTGGAGTTTAGTTACCGAACTAGATTGGTGGGATTCTGTTGCATATTGCGCAAAGTGCTGCTGATGAGAATCTTGGTACTAAAAGTCCACTATAATGGATTATTAGAATGCCGCCTTAACACACACACACGAGAGAGAGAGAGAGAGAGAGAGAGAGAGAGGGAGGGGAGGAGGGAGAGAGCTATAAGCTAATATTATCAGTTACATTATACCATTTATGATTTACAATGCTATCATTACTGTTAATACGTTTTATTTTAGTCTAATTGTTCTTCAATTTATTTATTTCCAGTTTCTCTAGGAGCAGTTGCAGCAGTCTTGGATTCGGATTTTCATTCTTTACCAACTGCTCATCGTCAACACTATGGGCCGGTAACCTTGCATTTTTTCATTAATAATCGAGAAGATTTCATATATAATATTTTTAGAACACAACTACACTTTTTCATGCTGTTATAATATATACAATGACATTATTAGAACTTATATATATATGAAGAGATATATGGATCTGTCATGTATAATTTTTTGCTGGATATTATATACAATATTTCTCAATATATTAATACGTTACACTTTAAACTGTATTGAAACTTTCTGCTTGTAGGCATTGGACCGTATAAAATGCAGGATGCTGGAGGGTGCGGATGCGGCAGACATGAGAGCCTTAGTTTTGGACATGCAGGCGAGGCTCTTGTTAGAAGTTCTTGGCAAGGGAATTGAAGCAGCTCTCATCAACCCGTCAACCCTGATTCTTGACCCATGGCAGGCTCCCTCCGAGACTTTGACAGGCCTTGGCGGTGATGCCATGCTTGTGGACCCTGCCCTTGTCCATCAAATCCAGGTAAAGCTCTCTGCGTGTGTGTCATTTACAAGAATCTACATATACTTATATCATGTATCTGTATATGTGCTTTACACATAGTCACGAGCCATACACACACACACACACACACACAGAGGCTACGTAGCTACAGATATATGTCCAAACGTACATATGTTCATATATTTATAGGTTTAAATACAGATGTGTGTCTTGTATCTCTATATTAATTATTATTATGTGTGTATGTATGTGACATTTGTATCTGTATGTATATATTTATTTTTATGTTATGATGTATGAGACATCTATTTACTGTTATTCTTGTTCTTTAGTCTTATGTGGATGTGATTTTGGATTTGGCATCTCATTTTCTAACTCGGCTCCGGAGATATGCGAGCTTTTGTCGTACATTAGCACAAGTTAAAGATAACACCTCCAATGCAGCCAACCGTACATCTGCTACGGCAGTTCCACCAACAGGAGCACAGGCAGCCACAGTAGCTGCACCAGGTATTTATATGTGTGTGTGATTGCTATATGTTGCATGCCTGTCTATATTCATTTATGCTGCATTTCAATAGTTTATAGTGTACAGGCTGCTTATGTCTCCTTAGTTTATGTACATTTATTACTCTCGCTAGATGAACTATACAT
This sequence comes from Selaginella tamariscina, assembly GCA_003024785.1. Lineage (NCBI taxonomy): Eukaryota > Viridiplantae > Streptophyta > Lycopodiopsida > Selaginellales > Selaginellaceae > Selaginella > Selaginella tamariscina. Next base: position 168,517 of record PUQB01000354.1, read on the forward strand.
TCATCGGATAGATGCTAATAGAGTAATTACGCTGTTTTTAGTATGTAATAAATATTTGTGCTTGTATAATATAGAGCTGATACGCGTTTTCATGTATCTGTAAGCAATAATGAGAAGAACATAGAGTGCTCAAATTGAAATAATCAATTGAGGTATATATGGATATTTTGCATTATTATTATTATTATTATTATTATGTGCTCAAATCATGCCCCATATTCAAGCTACTATAAGTAATTTTATACAAAACTGCGGATGTGAATTTTATGTACATTTCTCACATCAGATAATTGAATATACTTATACATGTAATGTTATCATAGATTACATGCATATACGAGATGTAATATGATTATTTGATACGTTTAGGATCACAACTAGGAACACCAGCAAGCAATGGTGGGACTGCACAAGTGCAAGCATGGATACAAGGAGCGGTTGCGAAAATAAGCAACACAGACGGTACCAGTGGTAGCGGATCCTCAACCACGGTAACACCCACGGTTACCGGCGTCACTGGGTCGTCACCGTTGACCGTTAGCACTTCCACGTTCCCTGGAATACCTGCAGTCAGGCTTATTGGAGACTGTTATTTCCTACACAAGCTGTGTCAGCTGCTCCTCTTCTGCCTCGTGTTCCGTAAACGCCAGCTTCCACGTTACATTGGCAAAGTTGACGGTGTGAAGGCTGCTGACGACTCTACAGGTGTGTGTGTGTGTGTGTGTGTGTGTCTTGCTTTAGCGTGCGTATGTCTCGATGAAAAAGTGAACAACCAGTTATTTATCATTTCAATATTGTATATGTTCTTGTGTCTATACATAGGTGTGTCTCTCTCTCTCTCTCTCACACACACACACACACACACGGAATATATATACATAGACACATATCTACACTGATATTCATGTAGTTTTTACAAGACACACATATATGGTTATTGTGCAAGAGTTTCCGAAGTATAATATGGTATTTGGAAATATACTTATATATCCCATACACATTTGCGTACGTGTCTACAAGTCTATTCATCTCGGTTTAAAATGCAGTTCATATAAATTATTATAAATAGTTAAGCACCAAAACCATCATAATCCTAATCCACATGGCACAATTGAGGAGTTAGAACAAGATATAGTACTTCATGCCTATATATGGTTTGTATAATTTACTCATGTGCAGCAACTTTACTCATGATTTATTCGTGTGCTATCATCTGTCCACGCGTGTATATATACCATACATAATCCACACGAGAGAGAGAGAGAGAGAGAGAGAGAGACAGGGAGACAGAGAGACAGAGTTTACTCTGTTGTTATAATTATTCCATTTGCAGCTAATGGTCCAGTTGCAAAAATTGCTAAAACTGAAGATGGCGGTCATGGACGTCCTCCACGTGTAGGAAGCGGAAACGCTGGACAAGGATATACTGCTGATGAGGTTATAATAGTCACAATCCAATATTGCATCCATATTAATGTCACTTGGATATGCAGTTAGTTCTCGTTAAGTGTATCTACAACAAGCACGCGTACAGCACGGGCACACACACACACACATGTATATAAACAATACAACTAACTATTACATCATTGTACTGTTTTTTCAGGTGAAATACTTGTTTCTCGTGTTACTAGATCTATGCAAGAGGACATCACAGCTCCCCCATCCGTTCCCAAAATTCCCAAGTGGGGTTCCAAATCCCAGTTTTAGATTGCATTACATCGACGGCCAGTTTTCTGTCGTTCCCGAGATCGTGGAGGCATCCCTTGGTCCACACATGCAGGTACATTGTGTGTGCGTGCGTGCGTGCGTATGGCATACACGGACACACACATTTATATTTCGATTATTCTGTTTCGATTAGAGATATGTGTACATGTAATATCTATACCATGCAATGGTATACGCACACACAGGTTACAAGGAACATTCACGTGAGTGTTGTATTGTGTTTAGTTTGTTGTTCCAGATCGTGATAATTCCATATATTTCTATTGTTGTGTGTAACGAATATTTACTAATTGCGGTTGTTGTGTTCGCTAATATGAGGGAGAGGGAGTCTTCTTCTTTGCTTTTGCGTTGTGTCCATAATATATTGCAAAGTTTTATGTGTACCTGTAATATAAGTTTGAAAACTTCCTGTTATTATGATATTAAATTATAATTGATTGTTTTTAATCAGAATTTGCCACGTCCGCGCGGTGCTGACGCGGCTGGCTTACTAATGCGTGAGCTGGAGCTACACCCGCCTGCTGAAGAATGGAACAAACGTATAATGTCAGGTGGACCATGGCCAGGAAGTTTAGAGGATAAACATGACAAGTTTAACGATAATCGCGATTACTGTCCCAATTATGGTCCTAATTTCGAACTGTGGCCAACGAAGAGGAGATATGCAGAGAGAGACGCCGCATGTGGGGTGGAGACTACAGTCGGTTTAGCGAGCTTTTTGGGGTTTATGGGGTCCCGTCGGGATGTTATTACTTCCTCGTGGAAAACTGTTCTCCACGCTGTCTGGCACAAGGTGCGTACAACATATATGTAGAGTACATATGCCTGGCGTTTTATATATAGCTTAAATTTGAATGTATGCATATAATATATTATCAGATACTATATGTGTATTTACAATGAAGTTATACAATTGTTCTCTTATAAACTATAATATATATAGAGTATGATGTGCATATATATATATATATATATATATATCAGAGTTTTTCTTGGTTTATAGTGCATGAGATGTGGACGGCAAACGGCTGCCTTAGTGCCTTCATCGAATAATCCTGGCCCTCCAAATTCACGGGATGCATGGTGGACCGGTAGATGGGCATATTCGTGTCCAATGTGCGGTGGACACTGGGTACGGGTAGTTTAGTAAAATGTTAACAAAACACACATGCAATTTTGTAAATCATTCTTAATGTTAATAGTTATTGACATATTTTGATATTGATGTTTCTGAACTTAGACTTTATAGAGATTTTAATATACAGAAGAGACGCATATATCATATGTAGTATAAATGTATAAATTTACTGTAACATTCCTCAATAATATCAACTTGTGTATATACAACTTTTAACTTTGTTAGTTTAATTTTTTTTTTAAAGCTGTAGTAACAATAATAATAATTAAATATTTATATTTCGCATAAGTAATATATATATTTATATATTTATAATAAAAACCTTACTATATTACTCTATAAGATAAAACCTTAATATAACTAGATTTATCATATTCGAAAATATTAGTGAAATATGCCTAAGTGGATATAACCTGGAAAATAAAATAAAGTATAAATAAAACTTACGACACGTTTAAATAGTTTGATTTAATTTCGAACATTCTATATGACGTAAGCCCTAATCCGCGTTAGGGTTCATCAGAACAGGGTCCAGTGTAAGAACATCGACCGTACGGCATTGCTGCTCAAATGAACAAATCGATGTCCAAATCCAGTTTTTGATGCCAAGATTATGATTTCTAAGCAATTTGAGTCCAAATCATGGATTTTTGAGCGAATTTCCAAGATCGTGTGTTTTGTTTATCGATTGCAGGAGATCACGGATTTCCTTCAAGAACAGGTTGCCGGCAATTCAGGTTCTGGAACAGGGTTTTCCATCGGTTTCCCAGCGATTTGAGATTAAGAATAGGTTGTTTCATCGATTTCCCAGCGCTTTGGGTCAACAACAGGGATTTTTTAACTTTAGAATATAGTCCAGCTATAGAACTCGGGTTCATGGAGTCAGAGCCACTGTTCGAATGTGGTCTTCCAGATCCGCCAGATTGCCTTGAAGATCTTGCACTAGATGAGGATTGGGTCTCACTTTTGTTGGATAATTCATCCAATTTTGGGGAGGACGAATCTTTTCCCCTGCTAGATGATCTCCCGGAATGCCCCGAACCAATTCTTCCCTCCGTACCTTCTCCAGTAGCGATGTCACGCAGCTTAGCGGAAATTCTACAAGTCAAGACGATAATAAGTTTTATAATAATATTAATACACACGCTATAACCTGTAGTTGCAAGTTAACCAAGTCGTGTAGATTAGTACGAGTAAGAGGAACGTATGGGCCCTCTAGTGTGTGTGTGTGTGTGTATAAACACAGTTCTTGTTTGTAATTATACAAGTATCCATTACATTTTATCTTTGGCTTTGATTTTTCAAGATATATGATATAGAAAGAACAAGGATAGAGACTATAGTCTAAGATTTTTAACAGCTTATCTCTTAGTCTCTTTTATAATTCATGTGTGGATTTATTTTAAGGTGCTCTGGTGAAGAAGCTGGATCAGGAACTGAGCAATGTAAATCAACAGAAGAGAAGAAGGGTGAAGAGAGGAAGAAGAAGCAAACTGCTTCTCACCCTTCTTTATCAGGTGAATCTAACTCCACCACCAATCGGACAAAGGTAATTTTTCAAAACATATGTTTGATATATGCAGATGTATATGTATATTTCATGTGATACGTAAAAATATGCAACACGTAAGCCTCATAGCTTACATTTTATTTCTTATATATCAGAGGGGTCAACTTGGGAAGCGAAAGATTGAGTTCCTTGATGAGGAAAAGGTCGAAGTCGAGGGAGAACCTGACGAGGAGGAACAGAAGAGAAGAGCAAGGTTTGTTAAAGATGATTATAGTTTAATAAATCATAATATCAATAGATATATGTACGGTGTGTTAATTGTAACCTTGTAACAGGTTGATGAGGAACAGAGAGAGTGCACAGCTATCAAGGCAACGTAAGAAGGCATATGTGGACGATTTAGAGGAGCGGGTTAGAGCCTTAAACGCTACAGTTGCCGAGCTTAAAAACACGGTTAGTCTAATCAGTGCTGAGAATGTAAATCTACGTAATCAGCTGGCATATTTCTACCACACTAGTAACACAAACACACGACAACAAAAGGGGGCCAAGTTTACGCCCCCTCCGCCTGTTGGTATGCCTGTGTACCCGTATCCTACTACTGGATACGTACCTATACGGCCAGCTTCTACTGCTCCTCCGGTTCCAATACCTCGACTTAAGACTCAGGTACTGTGCGTATGTGTGTTTCATATGATATATTACATTCAGTATACATTATAGATCCTCTCTCTCTCTCTCTACATACACATGCATATGATGCTTTGTATGCAAACCATATAACATACTGGTGTTGAACATGTGTATTAGCATAGCTGCTTTCTTTTATTGTTTCTTTGCCTTGGCATTGCTTTAGGTACGGTCTTGTATTCTTAAATTTGTCACAAGTTAATCTTCGTATTTTTTATTGATGTAATTACGTCATGAATTTAGTGACCAGTGTTGTATATATACAGATACGTCATATTGTGACTCACACACACAAACGGACATATAATGTTTTATATACCAACCGTGTGATAACTGTGTAGGCTACACCGGTAAAGAGTACAAAACGTGCAAAAGTCACCAAAGAAGAAAGCCGGGGAAAAACAAAGAAGTTGGCAAGTTTTGCAGCTCTGGGATTGTTATTCTTCATGTTCCTCTTCTTCCCGGGAATTCCTAGAATATCCCAGAACTCATATAGTACAGTTATACGGTCTGGAGATTTGGTATCAAATAGGGTAGGTGGAAGAGTTTTAATGAGTATTAACGATGATAACTGGGAAAGGAAACCGCCGGGAGCCGTTGGATGTGATGGAAATGGGGCGGTAGGGGTGGATGGGAATCGTGCGGTTATTGATGGGAGTATGTTCCCTGCGAACGTGAGCACGTATGGGAATGCAACTAGTAGGTTCCCAACTTCTTTGATACTGCCAAGAGACAACAAGGTGTGTCTGTGTGTGTCTGTGTGTGTGCGTGTGTAATATAAAATTATGGATGATCCAGATAATCTAGACAAATATTATCTGGCTGACTTCTCTCTCTACACACACACACACACGTGTGTGTGAGAGAGAGACTTATAGTTTTATATTTTGATATTTTAGGCAACATAAGTGCGCGTGACATAATATTTATATGGTATGTTTTCAGGTAGTGAAGGTGGATGGAGATTTGATAATACAAGCAGTATTAGCAGGGATAAAGCAGCGGAGAAGAATGTTCCAGCGTTGATAAGTCAGAATCTGAAGATGCATCGAGCTCTTCCTAACAATGCTTTACCCCTCTGGATGAGGATGTTCATACTCAACAGCAGATCCTCAGCGATCTTGGAGGTATTATGCTTAGTGTACATATATACACGCAAGCATACATAGTACATATACATGCATAGTTTGTCTGCATGTACGATCGATAAGTGTACACAAGACGTATACAGAAACAGACACCTGTAAATGCGTTTGTGTCTAATCAGAACCGATTGCTTAACGTATGTTATGAGAGAGATGTATATCCGAATATAGTTATGTTTCTATGTATCCATTATGTGACTCATGGTGAATATATTTTTCAGGAACTGTGTTTAGCACGGGGATGTGTAGCGAGGTGTTTCAGTTTGAAATATCACCAGCAAACTCTGAGCCCCGGGACAGAGCAACCCGGGCATCTTCTCCAGTAAAAAGGAACGGAAGAAATCATCGTCGAAATCTTACGGCTGTCCCTCTCCTTCCTCAAAAGAACCACCCAAGGGAAAGAAGTACAACACATCTTCATCAGATTCCTACTCGTCAAGGTGAAGTCCACGTGTGTGTCTAAACCCTAGACACCCGCTCTCTCTCCTTACTCCCTCCCTATCTCTCTCTAATGTCATAGAAGTGATGTTAGATACATACACACGTATGCATCTATTCTTGACTTTTTGCTGAGTATGTCTTGTTCGTCTCTCTCTTTCATATGTCACACACACATACATAAATATCAGATAGAGCATGTCGTATATAATAGGTGTAGCGTATATATGTGCTGTTTAGATATGTATACGTCTTGTGTGTTTAATTGAATATCTGTTTTAAAACAGAGAATCTTCTTCGCTGGTGGTATCAATATTTAACTCGAAACAAGCGGATCTGGCTCGCATTTTTGTTGTGGTGCTCGTCGATAGTGTGAAGTATGTTACATACTCTTGCATGCTTCCTCCCCAGCCACAGGTTGTTACCGCGTAATCCAGGGATAGAGTTTTGTTACTGAAAGGTATTTATATATGATAAGTATACATGTATATATGCAATAGTATATGCTATGTATACGATATTGGGTCGTATACTTTACATATTAATATTATTATATATTATCTACTGATCTCTCTCTTTCTGTCTTACACACAAGCATTAACTCGTAGCTTTCAGGTACAAATCCAACTCCCACAAAAGTGGAGAAGTTGAAGGTTATTAACACCATAAATAATGAAATCAGTTAGCGTGTAAGGGGAGCAGAATACGAAGACCTGGTAATGGTGTATCACTATATAAAATAGATTATTCTTATAGTTTAACTGTTAATAACTGCGTATTTTAATATGTGCATCTATAATATCTATATACATTGAAATGTTAATCATAGTAATTAATTGTTTATTAAATTAATGTATTCCATTGTGACAAACAAAAATACAGGATTTTTAAAATTAAAAAAAAAAAACATGGTCGTTTATTATTATTTTGTAGTATTTCGTTTACAATTATTAAAATTGAGTGGATATTAAAATTATTGACATTGAGTGGATATTTTAGTTTGGGTGCAAAAGATAATATAGTTTAAAATACTTATAAATATTTGGTTATGAATGTATAAGTATACTTATTTAATAAAATTCAAGGTTAATTTATAGGTTCAATAATAACATTATTTTATCTTATACAATTATCCAATAAATGTGTGTAAGTCAGCTTTAGAATATTTTAAGCATATACTAGTATGCCTATGTAATAATATACATGGGCACATCCAATATGTTATTTTATAATTTTTAAATTATTTAAGTATTAATTTATAAGTTTTAATACATAAATTTTGCTGAGAATTTTCCTTATTAATATAAATTTATATAGAGACCTTATCAATATATTTAAATAATTAAATAATTTTAAAATAGAGCTTACAAATGTTTTACTTAAAAATAAGAGAAAAAGCCAATGCTAATTCAAACAATATAAGTTCAAATTATATTTAGATATTGTCGTATGAATATATTAAAATATTAAATACTATGCATAGTGTTTTAATGATGTTTCATACATTCTTTTTTGTAGTGTCACTACTGACGCAGTGGATGAGATTCTTATATACTGATCCAGAGAAAGATAAATTATTGACAAAGTTTAAATTTTAAATTTTTATCAAAATCAAAATCAAAATCTAGTCCACCACAAATAAACTATATGTTTATTTAATCTAAACATTCAATATCATAGTTTCTTCTTTTTAAGTTATAAAGTTTTATTGTAGTTAACTTTCCCAGGAGATTCGGTTCTGTTATAAGAATATACAAAACATTAAATTGAAGAGATATCCGAATTATTAATGAACAATAAAATATAATTTTAATTATATTTTTAATAATGAAAAATAAATATAATTTTAATAATGTTTTTTAATAATGAACAATAAAATATAATTTTAATGTAACTCTGAACTAAAATCTAAAATATTAAATAGTACATATTAAATTATACAGTTTCATTGGAGTTATCAGAGTTGCATCCTAATTAAATAAAACCCCCTAAGCATATTCCGTCCAAAATAGCATATTTGTCCAAAAAAGCATATTCCGTCCAAGAAAGCATATTTCGTCCAAGAAAGCATATTCCGTCTTAAAAGGCACATATTCTATTCTGTTCGACACGTCAGCCATCTTATCCATTGTAGATCTGAAAGATAATGCTTGAATTAAGTCACATACATAATAATCATTTATATTAAATAACAATGTATCTTTCTTTCTTTAATTATATATAATCACTTATACTTAATCTAAACATAGACTCTGTATTGCCAACCTGAACTTTACTGCCCTCATGTATTTAGCCACAACTGTTGCCGGCAGCTTTTCGCGCTTCGCCGGCGACACCGATTCTTTGTTCTTCACCTACAACGGAAATCCGATAAAGAACATGGAACCCGTAGCGCACTCACCCGCGCAGTTTAAAACCTGATCAAGAATTAGGGTTCTTGCGCAAGCATATTCTATAACGGTACTATCCGCACATTCCGACAAGCAGAGTATATTCCGGCAGATGACAATACCATAAAAAGGTCTTAAATTAGAATACCCGCGTTTATAATCCAAGGATTAAAATTAGCCAAATGGCAATTAGAATGCCTAAAGAGTGGTTAGCATTAGTAGGAGCAATATGGGTCATGCTTGCAGCTGGCGGTGGTTACAACTTCGGTCTCTACTCAGAAGCACTCAAGGTTTCACTGGGATATACACAGAACAAGGTGAGCACCATAGCTTTCTTTAGGGACGTTGGTGCAAACCTGGGCATTCACTGCGGTATTCTCTACAGTCACTTCGGGCCGCGGGCGGTACTTTTCGTCGGTGCATGCCTGAATTTCGTCGGGTACTTCGTGCTGTGGCTGATCGTGTGTCATAAGGTTTCCGATCCGGGGTTGGCCGTCGTTTCCTTGGTGTACTTTCTAGTTGCAAACTCTCAGGCCTTCGGTTTTAGCGCGGCCATGATCACAAGCGTGGAGAACTTCCCTAAGAAGAGGGGCATTGTCATTGGGATGGTCACTGGGTTTATCGGGCTCAGCGGCGCGCTTCTGTCACTGGTCTTCGAGGCTCTATATAGACAGAGAACCAAGGATTATCTCCTATTCAACAGCTGGGTGACTAGCGGGCTCTATTTGCTCTGCATGCCGCTGGTGCAGGTAGTGGACTACCCGGCAAAGTCTGAATTCGACGAGGCGCATAGAAAAGAGTTCCGCTGCTTTTCTATCTTCAGTTTTGTTACAGGGGGTTACTTGTTTCTTGTAATCCTTCTCAAGTCGGTGTTTAATATAAGCTGGCAGGTCCACTGTGCACTAACGGCGGTTTTGGTAGTGACTGTGATTGTCGTTCCTCTCTCGATTGTATTTCTTTTTAGGGAGACACACTCCCGTGCTCCGCCCCCACAGGTAAGGGGTGAAGCACAGGTACAAGTAGATGAAGCACAGGTACAAGTAGAATCGCACGTAGAAGAGGGAGAGTACTGTAGCAACGAGAAGAAACCAGAGAGGGGGGACAACTATACAGTCTGGCAAGCAGTTACTAGCCTGGATATGTGGATTATCGTTTTAGCAAGCACCTGCGGGATGGGATCGGTCTTGGCGGCGCTAGGTAACATGGGACAGATCGGAACGGCTTGGTCATACTCCACTCACCAGATAACCAACTCGGTCTCTTTTATAAGCATTCTCAGTTTCGTGGGCAGGATCGCAATTGGATGGACCTCAGAGATATTGGTACGAAAGTACGGTACCCCGCGGCCACTGGCATTTGCAGTAACGCTCATCATAACAGCTGTAGGGCACATCTTTATCGCACTCAAGCCGTCCTCTGCAGCACTGTTGCTGGCCTCTGGTATCGAAGGATTTGCACTGGGATCGCTTCTTACTAGATATTTACTATGACATCTGAGCTCTTTGGATTGAAGAATTTTGCCACGCTCTACAGTATGGGAACTGCAGTTTCTACCGTGGTTGGGACGTACTTACTGTCCGTTTTACTAGCTGGTAACCTGTTTGATCGGGAGTCTAAGAAGCAGCACCACCGTAATGCTTGCTATGGAGTTGACTGTTACCGCCAGAGTTTCCTGATCATGGCTGGCGTCTGCCTGTTTGGTGCGTGCTTGAGTTTTGTCTTAACGTTTCGAACTAGGCATTTCTACAAGAAGTTCATTGCGTGATATACACATTAAATTTTTCCAAGTGTGTATGTAATATATCATCTATTTTATAAATATTAATATTACACAGATATATGCTTTATAATAACAGGATATAATAATAATAGCTGATAAATGCTTTTTATAATCTACATCGTTCAATAGCTGTGTCTCAACGTAATTCGTTACTAAGTATAAAATAATGAACTCTTGTATACGCTCTCAGCCACGGCTTATTCTCTATGTAAGTATATATACCATGCTTGTTGTGTGTTTGTGTGTGTGCGTGTGCGGGAGAGAGAGTACCACTTTGAAAGTATATGTATGTTAGAAATTTTACGTTGAGATGAATCAAAGTACCTAATTTTATATAATTCCTAAATTATTAAGTAGTTTTGAAAATGTCCAAATTGACCTTGAGCACTTAATAATATATTTAGAGCTAAACTATAACCCTAAACCTGGTTGGCTCTGTTGCTATTGTATGCCAGAGGTTCGAAGCCGATTAACGTATGTTTTTTTTTTAATTCTATGATTTCATTAACATTGTTGTTTGCAAAATCAAACACAATTCCTGAAAAATGAACCCCTTCCTATATATATATATATGTGTGTGTGTGTGTGTGTGTGTGTGTGATATACAAAGATCAAACCTCTGAATGGTCCACAGAAACAGTGAACAAGATATAATAATAATAATGTATTCACTTATATGTCCCAAAAGGGCATAAGGGGAGCAAGTCCACGTAGCTCTCTATTAGCCTTAAGACGCAGTTTATCTCTGGGTATAATGGGACGTGCACCACATGGAACCGTAGGTGTAGCAGGTGCACTGTACCGACTCCAGAATCTGGCATCTTTGTCCTGGATCCTCGAACATTCCTGCGAATCTCGATTGCAGATACCAGTATATTCTTGCTGAGCATTTTTGGGAACTCTGATGAAGCAAGTCTATCTTCTAAGGTAGGAAGCTCACCAGACAATATGAAGACCCGATTTTCTGACTGTTTGAATGGGAGCTTAGTCTGTACTATGTTGTTCTCTTTCATCCACCTGTAAATATATTTACAGAAATTAATTTTATAGTGAAAATTTAACTAAGTTTTATATTATTACAGATTTAAATAAATCAAATAAAGAATATTTATATAAAATAAAAATATAACCTGAGAATGTATTTCATATGGCGCTTGCTATGGAATTCTTGATGCAATTGGGCATGGCCCCATAGCTGCTCGCTTGTGAGTGCACTGTATTCGTGTAGAATCTGAGCCAGTTTTAATGCTTTGGCTTTGGGATCAACATTTGCAGCTCTTGCCACTCTTGTCCCTGTTCCAATCATCTCTTAAACATCCCCTAATCAATCCTTAAACAGTTTACCTGTATTGTTATATTTATATTTACATTTTCTTATATATATAAATGTATATTATATATAGCAATCTTTTAAGAGAGAGAGTATCACTTGAAAATGTGCAAGCTTTGCCCAAAGTCATGTCAGCTTTATAATTATATATATTATATATTATATATATATATTAACATTGTATCTGTCCAAATATAAATTTTATAATAACACTTTCAAAATTTATAATTTAAGCATATAAAATTCCTAAAATACATATATTTTACAAAATTTGTTTAAGGTGTTTATAAAAATTAAAGGAACTATATAAAGTTTAAAAAGACTTAGTTTTATGGTGTAACCTAGCAGAATATTCTAACCATGTCAGAATATGTGGATATAGACGGAATATGCTCAGCAAAGAACCCTAGGGTTTTTGCGAGGAGCGAGAAGCGAGGAGCGATGGTCAGTTTGCTGCTGGTTCTATGTGTTGTGCTTGTTTAATCAGATGGTGCAGGTGAAATCTGTGGAGGCGGCGAAGCAGAAATTTGCCACATTCAAAACTCGTCAAATACAACATGAAGCTGTTGCAGCTCACGGTTTCCAAAGTTCAGGTAGTATATATAATTTAATTGCTTAGATTTAATTAAACTGGAAAATGAGTCAATTTGATTTTAGGAAGTGCTGCCTCATGGAAAGGCCACAGCGAAGGAAGTTAAAGAAGAAATTTGGTAATACTCTTATGCATTTTATATAACTGTAACATCTCCTCTCTCTCTCTCTCTCACACACACACACACACACACACACGCAACGTGCTTATCATACACTTATGTATACTTTCAGGTGCTGATTCCAATTCGGCGAAGAGGTGAAAACCAGGTTTAGTTAACTACCTGTGGTTAATCTAATTAATGTTTTGCTTATATTATCGTATATTTATTTGTAAATTCAGTCCATGTACAAATATCTGAGGTATGTAATACATGTGCATATGTAGTTTAAAATTTATACCTACCTAGTGAGTTTATTTATACCTACCTAGTGAGTAATAAAACCTTTAAAAGAATTTTAAATACAAGTTTGATGTTTTTTTCTTTATTATTTTACCACATTTTTGTTAAAAAGGAATAATTTCCAATTTCGTTATATATATTTATAGTATCTCGAATATTATACATTATATACCATAGAATATTTTAAAAGTATTATATCATTAAACACCTGAAATATATATAATTTCATTTTTATAAGAATGTCTTATTGAATAAATTGCTTGGATTCTTTAAATCTATAGCGTATATCGTTTAACATATTGGAGATATTACGTGTATGTATAAGCTTATGTATGAGCAGTTCTATTATAGAATCTAAAATGTATATACATATATACCATGGAGTTTTTTATTTTATTTTTTGTAAAGTCTACATATACATAGATATATATAATATGGACTGCTCATGTATGTATATGTAAACCAAGAGTTCAAATTAAACTAGCTTTTAGTTAAGGTTTATATGCTTTTTTCTTGCAACACACACACACACACACACACACACACAACGTATACTTATATATTCATTTAGAAATTAATTTACCTTCCATTTCGTTTATTTGTTTTTTGACATTTCCAATGTATAATAAAATGCAACTGGTGTATAATGATTTTATGTATGTGGAAGTGACAATTGAACAGAATGTGCATTATTCTTAAATGGTCGTTAGTTCTCATTACATTTTAATAAAATTAAAAAAGCTATATATTTGACTATACGCAGATACACATCCGTTCATCAAATGTTATATTATACTTGAATAATTATATTTACACTGTCACTTTATATCATACTATATTTTGTATGTATATATTATAATATATAGAGAGAGAGGAGAGAGAGAGAGAGAGAGAGAGAGTACTTGCCTAGTAATGTAGTAATCTAACGAAATAAGACAGTAAATTTACATGCCTGGCACTGAAAAAAATAATGAGGAAAAAAATATAGAAATAATAATTAAGAAGCATATTCTGATAATGAATTATTATATTCCCCAGTTAATGTAAACTTTATATGCTTCTAAATTTTGGTTTCTTCTTTTATTTTCTATAATCCTCCTACCAATGTCGACGTGGTTTCCTAACATTTATGAATGTTCAAGCTTATTGTACTACCACACAAAGAAAAACAATGTTATGAACAAAGTCTTAGATAAACTGGAATTGTTATCAATTATAAAATTATATATATGGATAATATTTAAAAAATCAACAAAGCATATTCTATATGTGTGTGTGTTTACATGTGTTTGTATACGTATGTGTAGAGAAATGTCTTGTTTGCATCTATACACAAGTTTATTAAACTTATGTATGTATTTATAGGATGATACTTTACGTATATAAAATATAAAAGAAAGTATATTTATAAGTGACATAGCCTGTTAAGATGCACTCACTGTTGGTAAAATATGTCAACAAACACACACACACACACACACATATATATAAGATTCGGTGCATTTTTACACCATAGATGCAACTATTGACGGCCGTGAAAAAGAATGCAAAACCGAGTAATTCTTTAGTATATTACATATGGACCTTTCACGTAATCACTTCTCTACACATTTCGAAAAATTTGCAATTTCTTTTGTAACATATTAACTTGTTTATATATATATATATATAAAGTCTAGAACAAGTCCCACAAACTTTAAGAGTATAATATTACATTCCCATGTATTATACAAACACTTATTTTCATATTCTACTATTTATAATAAATAAACATTATAAAACTAAAATACAAAAAAGGAAAGTTTGATTAGATTAAATTACAATATATGCTGGTACTTAACATAAACTTAGGTTAACTACACTTTCATCACCTGTTAGAGAATTCTATTTGAAATAACATGGTAAGCTGGTCAAAAGCCCTCTTTTATCAGAATAATTAGAATCCACTTTTTTGTGCAATAGTGTTTTCTTACATTAAAAGTAATAGAAAATCTAAATATTGTATTTGTTAGATATCTTTTTATTATAAATAAAATAAATCTCGTTTTTATGAATAACTCTCTCTCTCTCTCTCTCTCTATATATTATATATATATATAGAGAGAGAGAGAGAGAGAGAGAGAGAGAGAGAGAGAGAGAGACACACACACACACCACAACACACACACACTTATTTATTGCATGTGCATTTAAATTATTGAATGCATGAAGTATTCTAGTGTGTGTGTTGTGTGTTCTAAATGTTGTGTATGTGCATGAACAGAGATCGTTTCTGCTTTCATAAACAAGTGATTAACTTGTTTCCTACTTGTTTGAATGGAAGTTTAGTATGCATTATGTCATTCTATTTAGGATAATATTAATGCTTCCGCTAGTTTTCGCCCCCCTATCTTAATCACAGTTAATTAAATTAATTATTTTAATGATTTTATTTGTATTTAAAAATCATAAGTTTTAAAAGACTTTCAGGGTTAATGCATTTCATCTATAAGTTTTCTTTAAATCATGTTTTGTCTGATTTTAATATTTATTGATTAATTAAGTTTTAATTAATTATGACTAATACAAGAGGGGATTCAGAAAGGTATATAAAACATAACAACTGTGGAAATGTATTATGCTCTTGGATTTCAACACCTGCTGTATATATGTATATATACAGTAACAATTTAATGCATAAAAATGGATGCTGATTTAATATACAAATTTAAATCAGCGTCCAATTAACATACATATTAATAAAAATGGACGCTGATTTAAATTTGCTTTAGAAAAGAAATTGCTTAAAAGCTTGAATTTGAAACGTCGTGCTTTTAACGCCAAGGAGAGAGCTATGATTATTTAATAAGATTAAATTTATATGGTATTGGCATGATTAAATTAGCTTTGAATAAGTTTATATAGTTCTATATCATTTAATATTGATTAATATGATACCTTTTTCAACAATGTCTTACCAAATATTTTGTTTAATATATATGTTTTATATATATATGTATTAAATATTAAGTATACATATAGCTTTATATTGATATTATATCTATATGTACATGCATTAAACTAATAACTAATTCGGTCAATAAAGGCGTAAAGAAAACAAAAGTATATACATTTTATGCATCTAAGCAACGTCCACTGTTCAATGTAAAGGTGAGAAACGTATATTCCATAGTTCATAACCACGCCCCCCTTGAGCCTATAAATCCATCTTACTAATTCATTCAAAGATATATAGATCTTGTTTTCTTATATCCCATTTTATTTACAAATACAGATCTATGGGTCAGTCTGCTCCTCCAAATGCTCACGGGAGACGAAGAACACGTTCTATGACTGCAGATATGGAGAACCAGAAACAGCCAGAAACTGTTGCGGGACGGACCAGGCTGCCGGCACCAGCAAGAAACCTAAGCTCTCTGAAGAAGCTGAACTACTGCAAGAGGCAATATATGCCCTCTCGAAGAGAGTAACAAGGATGCAGCCCAGCAGCTGCCTGTGTCTTCTGAAGTCCTTGTCGCCATTCCAAATGCAAAGGTAGGTTACTCTCTCTCTCTCTCTTACACACACACACACACACACACACACAGAGTTGTATGACTGCATTATACTACAGGTGAATTTGATAGGAGAAGAAGGACATGTTGTGAATCTGGCATCAGGAGAGTTGGTAATGGTGAAGATAGTCCAGAATGGGAGTGCAATGGCGGTGTTTGCACGGATTGGGGATGAGTTGCAGTGGCCTCTTGCAAAAGATATGCCAGCCTTGAAGCTCAAGGAAGGCCATTACGTTTTCAGCTTAAGGGTTCCTGTAAGCTTGGAAGATACTCTTGAAGATGCCGATTCTGTTGACCTGGACCAAGAAACATCATCTACGGACGTTCTTAACTATGAACTGAGTTTTCATGGTGACGTTAACCATGAACAGCTTAAGGAGCTTGATAAGGTTAGTAAGTGTTAGCCCTCACTATAACACATTTCTTTACACACGTAGGCTGACGTGTGAGTGTGTGTAGGTATTGGAGAGGTACAGTTCCTTTCTACCGGTGCCTGACTTAAAAGAGGAGGTAATGGAACGCATAGAGAAAGCTGAACAGGGTGGTAATCCACCAAAGAAGGGTGATTATTATCTTAATCACCTGGCGCCTAATGTGGAGAATTACCACAGTGCTTTAGCGAGAAGTATTGCTAGTGGCTCGGGCCAGCTTGTCAAGGGGATACTCTGGGTAAGCGATATGATGGCGCAGCAGATCGAAAAGAGCGGATTGTTCATGCAGAAGCACATCAAACCTAGAAAAGCCGGTCCTGCAAAAGTTAGCCCCAAAACCATGAAAGGCATCCAGAGGTACACAGACACGTGTGTATGTGTATGTGTATGTGTGTGTATTTATAGATAGAGAGAGTTGAACTATACATCTTAATTATGTATGTTATTTCTAGTGCAAAGAAAGTAACCAAGAAGACAGAGGAACTAGCAAATGGTCTGCTATCTGGAGTGGTGACTGCTACCGGGTCGATCACTTCTTCGGTGTTAAAGTCGGGACCGGGAGCTAAAATCTTCGGGATGTTGCCAGGAGAGGCTGCTCTTGCTACATTGGATGCATTTGGTAAATCACATTATCATGATAATTAATCACTTAATTATACTAAAAAAATGTTATAAAATCTTCTCAGTGAGAGTCTTCGATGCATTGGAGCTTGCAAGCAAGAATGTGATGTCAAAAACATCTTTGGTAACGTGCCAAGTTGTCTCCCACAGGTAATGAAGCTGTTGCATGTTGTGTATACACATACAGTGTATATTGTTTCCAGGTATGGTGATGAAGCTGCAGCATTGACAAAGGAGGGGCTATCCACTGCAGGACACCTTGTGACAACTGCTTGGACAGTATCTAAGATCAGGACTGCAATTAACCCAAAGAGTGCTCCCAGAAACCCTGGACTTATCAAGGCTGCAGCTGCTGCAGCTGTACAGGAACTTAAGGGAAAGAAGCATAAATAAACTAAACTATGGATTAATTTACATGTTAATATAGTTCAGTAAACATGTATAAATAGTATATATTTATATTAAAAGGCTGTATATATATCCTTGTGAAGTTGAAGTATTTTGCAAGAGATTCGAAGGATTTGAGTTGATCTTTTTAAGAATATTGAACCGCTCGGGCGAAGAGTCGAAGGACTTGAAGAAGCAGAGAAGTTGTCGACAAGTTTAACCAGGATTTAAAAGAGTTTAATGAGTTGTTAAACAACATATATTCCCATTATAATATATTCTATACTTGGATTGTTATGAAGTGTCTATTTATTTATATATCTATATCTATGTATCTATCTATCTATCTATGCACAAGTTGTTGCTGCAAAGAAAATTATATAAATAAAGCTTCAGTGTTTGGCAGTAACTATATAACAAAATTATGCCATGTGTGCACGTTTGTGTTATTTACTGTACAGTGTATAAAGTTCAAATTGACATGTATAAATATTTATTAATAATAATAATATATCATTTATTACGGATAAAGTTGTCCATTAAACTTATTATATAAAACGATTTATGTGTCGTAGTGAAATTAAAAAAGCTCCATTATGACAATAAACAAAACCCCATTCAATAATAAGTGTTATCAGTTTTTGTAAATATAATGTTTAATGAAACGTTTAAACTAATAAAATTGCACACGGATTCCTTTTGCATATTTTAAATATTATCAATTTACATAAAATATATTACCTTACAATATCAATATACCCCTTTTGACTATTCTAAAGTCTAAATTTAGCATTAATAAATGAACATGTATCTAAGTCAAAAGCCAGGTTCAGTATCAATATCAGCAGCACTGAAATCGAATGCATCGCCAATCTCAGGATCGTAGTCCTTAATCTTCACATCGCTGTTCTCTCCATATTGGATTGCATTATCAATTGTTGACAACACATACTGAAGGCTGCATATAATCAATATATACATATACATCTGTGTGTAAGTTTATAATCGTTAAAATAACAACTATCCTGTATATATATAGACACACACACACACCTGTTATCGTCTGTGACATCAAGCGGCAGAAAGTTTACCATCCTATAGTCGTCAAGCTGCCACCAAAAAAAATATAGATTTTACAATGTAGTAATCGTACGATATATAAACATGCGCGAGCGTAGTCTCTCTCTCTCTACACACACGCACACGCACACGCACCAGTACTAGAAATGAATGTATACGTGTGTTACATTATGCAAAGTAGTTAATGTCCTATAATGCAAATACCAGTTCCGCAAATGCTTGATTCAATTTTCCAAAGCGTGGAGCAGTGTTCTTATTCATGTCAGCCATCAATAGAACAGCGTCCGGATCAAGGTAGCTGTAAACATTAAAGCAAACTCATTAGTGTGTATGTGTGTTTGTTATACAGAGGCTTACTCTTCAATGTCCTTCTTCTTTTGGACGAGATCCAACTTGGTGAGAATATTGACATGGGGAACCTCTAACTGGATCATGGCAGATAAAGACGATAGGCATCCACTTATATATTTGGTCACATCAGAAACAAACTGCATAGCAAAGTAATTAAATAATGCAAATATACACACGCATATGCACACGGATATACCTGAGAATCGAGCAGGTAAACTGCACAAACATTAAAATCCCAGCGTTTAAGTTGCTCAACCAGGTTTTTGAATACGGGAAGGTGGGTATAGAGTTCAATCTGGCCTGTACGAGAACAAAATAAAACTTAAGAAAATGCACGCCATAAGTGAATACATATACTATATTATATACATGTATATAGTTAAATTACATGTTATATTATATACAATAGTTACAGCGTGACTAGTTGAACATAACACACACATGCACACCTGGGCAATCGAACAAAATGTAATCGTCGTCGATGTAATCTTCCAGCTTCTCAGCAAACCAATCATCCATATTTTCCTCCAGGTACCTGATAAGAATATTCACTCAGTAAATTCAGTTTACCATAAAGTGAAACTGAAATTTACTCCATGCAGAAAACGAGGCCGCCATTTGGTCCATAATTGTAGCTCTCCATGACATCCTCCAAGTCTACCATCTCCCTTATATCTGTGAGTAACCAGATAAAGTTATATTTATATAGAATAATACCGCGTGTGTGTGTTTATCTTGATATACACTGTATTACCAGAAAAAGAAAAGAAAAAAAAACAACGCGTGTTGCACATACAGACATGAATATGATATATACATAAAATAACAATAGTTTCCTTTATTTATTTTTTTATATAGCAATTAGTATACGTATGTATGCATATATATTAACTCATGAATATACATCGAGTGTTCATATGTATAGTTATATATAAAATGTACCCGCAGCAACGGTGTATTTGAAATCTTCAGCAGCAGGGTCGAGATTAATGACATCCAAATTGCGTCCTATGTTATGGCAATGCTGCTGAATGTGGTAGCAATAGGTGGACTACATATACACACCCAATTAGAGAGAGAAAGAGAAAGAGGAGGGCGATTGTTCACCTTGCCGCTGCCCGCGGGCCCGATCACGAGCTGCGCATACCTCGTCATTTGGCTCAAGCCCTAACTAAAACCCTAATTTATTTACAATACTCTTTTATTATAGTAATTAAATATTAACACATAATTAATCTTTCACGGTGGTATATTTATTAATTAATTCTTTTTATGTTTTATTACTTTGAAACCACCTGCCACGTCGTTATCTTTCCACATCACCTGCCATGTCACTTAAAATGACATGGGCATTGTAACGATTTCTCATATATATAACGCCCATATATATGGTTGTGATTGTTTTACACAGAATGCATCTGTGGGGATTTACAAATTCGATTATTACATGATATCTTTAATCTACAATTAGTAAATACATAATTAAGCAGAATGTTTAATCCTTGTTTAAGCGGTAGAATACACATTAGACAGTAAGATGTAAAATACACTGTTATCTACATCGAGTTGGAGTGCTTTCCGAGCAATGTGGCTTCCAAGCTTAGCATCGCCATGAACACAACAAGCACCGAGAAGACTCTTCACTGCACTGGAAGAACCCGTAACATCTCCCAGTTTCTCGAGCTCTCCCAGCCGTCCAAGTATATCAATAACACAAGAATAATGCTCATCCAACGGTGGAACTCTATAGTCCACGCCCATTAGAGAGCACATAGCACACGCTCTGTAACAGCAAACCTCCATGGCTACACCCACTTAACAGTCCAAGGAACGTGGTATGGTCCGGATCGAACCCCATAAGCTGCATTTCTTCGAAAAGATCGAACACCGCGTCAAACCGAACACTCGCACCGAATGCAGAAATTACACAGTTCCACCCCACGGTATCTTTCTCGGGAGCCACCTCAAACAGAAGTCTGGCCTTACTGAGGTGCCCATTCTGTGCATAGCAGGTGATAACTGCAGTCCACGAAACCCTGTCCTTCATTGGGATGGCCTCAAACAGTGTCCTTGCTTCAGACAGGTAACCGTATTGACCGTACCCGGTCACCACCACGTTGTACGAGGCAGTGTCTCTTCTTGGCATATTCCTGAACAGAGAGATGGCCTTCTCCATATGGGAATGATGCACATAAGCTGCAAGTATTGCATTGCACGACTTCACATCACATTCCTGTAGGCTACAGAACATTTCTTTGGCTTCGGACACGTACCCATTCTGCCCGTACAAGGAGACCATGGTGGTAACCGCGACTAGGTCTGGAGCGGGGATACGATCGAAAGTCGCCTTTGCCTTGCTTACGTCTCCCACTCGAGCAAATGCCGACATCAGAGTCGTATAAGACACCACATCATGCTCCGGCATGCCATCGAAAAGGGACACTGCAGTAGCAGCCTGCTTGCTTAGTGAGTATGCAAGGAGCATGGAGTTGTAACTTACAATGTTCTTCTGGGGCATACTGAGTAACACAAACCTCGCCTCATCTACACGGCCTTGCTGGGCATATCCAGCAAGCATTGCGTTACACGAGACAATGTTATGCTCGGGCATTTCATCGAAAAACGCTCTTGCGTCATCCCCAGTATACGTTGTGAGAAGGATATTCCAAGGCATCAAGTCTTGCTTCGGCATCTTGTTAAAGATGAGTTGGGCTTCACTAATGGCACCTTTGCAAGCGCATATCGACAGCATGGTGATCCAAGAGAGATAGTTCCTCTGTGGCATTCTATGGAAGAGCTTGTACGCTTCTTCGACGTAGTTCTGCTCCCCATATGCCTTGATGATGGTGTTCCACGACACTGCGTCCCTTTGTGGCATGGTGTCAAAGAGTTCCCTGGCTTCCTCCAAATGTCCGTTCTCAGCATATGCTGAGATCATCGTGTTCCACGAGACAACATCCCTCTCAGGTATATGTTGAAACATTTCCCTCGCTTTCGACAACCTTCCATTGGTAGCATACGCTACCATCATCGTGTTGCAGGAGATCATATCTATATCCTGCATTTGATAAAGCAGCTTCTCAGCGAGTTGTAAGTGCCCATTTTGGGCATATGCTAAAAGCATGATGTTCCACGACGAAGTGCTGCGTTTCTCCATAGAATCGAACAAAATCTTCGCGTCATACATACACCCGTTCTGCGTGAATGCCACTAACATTGCATTACATGAGACTACAGTCGGCTCTGGCATGGAGGAGAACAACTCAAATGCTTCTTTGATATGCCCATTTTGGGCATATGCACTAAGCATTGAAGTCCATGAAACAACATTCGGATTAGGCATCCTATCAAAGAGCTCCCTGCAGTTCTGGATATGCCCAACCTGGGCATATCCAGTGATCATAGTGGTCCATGCAAACACTCCTCTTTCAGGCATTCTGTCAAAGACCACCTTCGCTTCGTGCATATGCCCGTTCTGGGCATATGCATTGAGTAAGATCGTCCACGAGAATACATTGGGTTGTTTGATTCTGTTGAATACGGCTCTTGCTTCTTGCAATCCCCCGCATTTTCCGTACATCTCCACGAGTAGATTCGCAATGTATCGATCCAATTCAAGGCCATTTCGCTGTATGAGTGAATGTACATGTTTTGCTTCATGTAAATCCCTCAATCTGCCACAAGTTTTTATACGCTGTGTTACTTCTGTCTGTCTCGAGTGTGGATATATGGGTGGCAATGATAACTGACCCGACGTCATACATTCTATATTTTCTACTTTGGTACAGAATAACAAATTTTATTATTTATATTTAAATAGATTTTAAATATTACGCGGAAGTTAATATAATTTTGGATTTAGTGGATGTAAACATTAAGAATTTTGTATAAATCATGTAAAAATTTAAATATAAATGAAAAACCAAGGAATTTTTTTAGAAAATATATTTAATTGAATGAATATGTGACATGTGATTTGGCATAATTCTTGAGTGTTGGTTAACTTTTTAAAATAATTGTATCTTCAATGGATCTTAACTATCTTTAATTTGTGAGTCAATGTGGTTTGTGTCAAGCCACAATCCAGAAACAAGGAAGTGAGCAGAATTCCGAAAACAAAGAAGCCTAATTCAGAAGCAGGACAGGAACTAGGAATTAAGAACAAGACAAGAGCAGGAGGCAAGGAACAAGACAAGATAAGATTAATCGTAAAAAGACTGTAAAACAATTAGGTCGGAGCTTTTATATTCATAATTCCAAGCTAATCTGGTCACGAGCTAAAAATAATAACCCTTATCCTTTAAGCATATCCTGTAGTATATTTATAGGCATATCCTATAGGAATATTCTATAGGTATATCTATAGGAATATCTTACAGGTATATCCTATAAGTATATCCTATATGCATATCCTGTAGGTAATATCCTGTAGGAATATCTTGCATGCATATCCTATAGGTATATCCTATAGGCATATCCTGTAATCCATATCTTGTATCCTACATCATGTATTTGGTCGTGACAGCACCTCCTCCCTAAGGACGAGTTCCACGAGTCTTGGGACTTAGTTTAGCAGGATAATGCCGATGGAAAGCAGCAACTTTGAAAGAAGCATGGAGTAAGTTGGATGCAGGTTCCCAAGTGTGATCGATAGGTAAATAACCTTTCAATCCACCAAGTATTAAAGTTGGCGGCGATGAAGACGAGAATCAAGGATGGCTGCAACTTTGTACTCAAGTTCACCGTTAATGACCATAGAAGGGGGAGGAGAAGAAGCACGACCAGGAAAAGAAGAAGGATGATACAGCTCCAACAAAGAAGTGTGAAACACAGGATGAAGTTTCATCGTAGATGGTAACTCGAGTCGGAAAGCTATAGGATTGACCTCAGCCGCAATCCTATAAGGGCCTAATCGTTAAAAATCCAACTTAGAAGAAGGCTTGTTGGTGCGAATATGCCGATGAAGAAGCCACATGAGATCACTAATCTTGTATGTAGGTGCCGGTTGACGATGAGCATCAGCATACGCTTGTACTATTCATGTGCCTGCTGAAGATAAACCCGGAGATCCTCATGTACCTGACGAAGATGCTAGAGACGATCCTGTATTACAGGAGCGGAAGGAGAAGCAGAAGGAGCAAAGTCAAAACGTGGATGGTAGCCTGTAAGAGCAAAGAAAGATGTCTGGCCTATAAATGCGTGAACGAAGTTGTTGTAGGCAAATTTCACCATTGGAAGAAGGTCCAACTAGTTGTCTTGTTGATAACTGATGAAGTAGCAAAGATATTGTTCCAAGGTTTGAATCGTGCGTTCTGACTGCCCATCAGTTTGTGGATGGTATCCTGAAGAAAGATCCGCTTTAACCTGTAAACTCCGAAGAAGTTCTCATTAAAACTTGGACATAAATTGTGGGCCTCGATCATAAAAATGCTCTCAAGAAGACCATGGTGTTGGAATACTTCGCGTATCACCAACTCAACAGTTGTCTGGCCTGTAGCAGTCTTGTAACATGGTAGGAAATGAGCCTGTTTGGTGAAACGGTCAACCACCACAAGAACTGCATCAAATCCACGAGAAGGAGGAAGATCTATGAGGAAATCCATAGAAATGGATCTCCAAGGAGCAGAAGGAACAGGAAGAGGACGAAGAAGACCAGAGGGCACGTGATGAGGCATCTTCGACCTATTGTAGGTGTCACAACTCTGTACAAACTTGTCCATAAAACCTCGCAACCCAGGCCACCAATAGTTGCGAGTCACCAACTCAACTGTCTTGGCCACACCAAAATGTCCTGTAACTGGGGTATCATGACAATCCTATACCACACGAGTCCTGCAAACACCAACAGGAACGTATAGGAGACCTTCCCTGTACAGGAATCCATCCTGTATGGCAAACAACTTATAGTCTGTACGGGAACTGGAGGAAGAGAAACTTGCGATGTCAGGACTAATGTGTGAAAGCACATTCCTTGCTAAGTCGTCTATAGCCAACTGCAAATGGATGTCCTGTAGGAGTGTGGAATCTGCTGGAGCCTGATGAACTTGTAGTGCTGCAAGCCGAAGTCGATTAGGACCCAACAACACTTACTTTTGACAGTCATATGCAGGATCGCCTGGGGTCGGTGCAAGGTAAGAGCGCCTAGACAATGCATCCGCCTTGCCATTTCGAAAACCAGGCCTGTAGATGATGACAAAATCAAAACGTGATAGGAACTCCGCCCACCTAGCCTATCGCCGATTGAGAACTCGAGCCGTTTAAAAATACTCCAGGTTCTTGTGATCCGTAAGAACTTGTACAGGATGCGCAACCTTCCAGGAAATGCCGCCACTCCTCGAACAAATCCACAATGGCCTTAAGTTCCTTGTCATGAATTTCATAATTGGTCTCCACTGAAATGAACTTACGAGAGTGAAAAGCTACAGGATGAAGCAACTTGTCTTTTCCAACTTGTGATAGAACAGATCCTACTGCAAAATCCGAGGCATTTGCTTCAATGAAGAAGGGACGAGAAAGATCAGGATGTGCTAAAATCGGAGCTGTCGTGAAGGCGTCCTTGAGTGTTGTGAATGCATGTTCGCTTTATCGGACCAAGAGAACACTCCTATGCGCTTGGTGAGTTCCGTGAGTGGAAGTACACGCTTGGAGAATCTGTATGAAATGCTTGTAGAAGTTTGCAAAGCCAAGGAAACATTGTACGTCTCGTACAAACTTGGGCCTCTCCCACTCTGCAATAGTCTTTACCTTGTGCATGTCCATGGAAAAGCCAGCAAGAGAGACGATGTAGCTAAGAACTCCACAGTATCCCTGTCGAATAAACACTTCTTCAACTTCACATACAGCCATGCTCGCGAAGCCTTTGTAGGACTAGTCGTACATGCTTGTCATGAGTTGCCTGGTCCTTGGAGAAAATCAAAATGTCATCGAGGTAGATTACCACAAACTGGTCCAAGAAGTCACGAAAGATGTCGTTCACCATGTGTTGGAACACGGCTGGGGCATTGGTAAATCCGAAAAGCATCACCGAGTACTCGAAGTGTCCATACCTTGTACGAAAGGCAGTCTTCCACTCATCGCCTGGACGAATCCGTACAAGATTGTAAGCCCCTCGTAAGTCAATCTTCGTGAACACCTTTGCTCCTTGCAGCCGATCGAGAAGTTCCGGGATCAATGGCAACGGTACCGATTCCGAATGGTGACTTGATTCAAACCTCTGTAGTCCACAACCAAACGTAAACTCCCATCTTTCTTCTTGACAAAGAAGATAGGTGCTCCTGCAGGGGACTTTGAGTGACGAATGAAGCTGGATGCCAAGTTTTCCTCGATGTACTGAAGAACCTCCAATTCTGTAGGTGACAGTGCATAAATCGGTCCGAACGGTGGAGTCTTTCCTTCCACAAATCGATAGGACAGTCGTAGGACATGTGAACAGGAAGAACTACAGCCTTGTGCTTGTCAAAAACGTTCTGAAAGGAGTGATACTTGGATGGCAGGGAAGAAGGAGGAGAAGAAGAAGGAAAGGAGAAGGAGATTGAAAAACAGGAGTCAATACAGGAAAGGTAAAGAGAGGACGTAGGAGTTACTTGAAAGGCAAAAAGATGAAAAGGAGCAGGATCAGTGGCAAGTTCATGCATGGTAGTGGTAAGAACTCGGAGAGGAGAAGGAGGGAGCTGTGATTGAAAAAGAGGAAGGATCTTGGGGGGTGGAACAGAAGAAGAGTAATGAAAAGAGGCAGGATTGGGAGAAACATGTGTGGATGTTGACAAGTGTATAGGATTGGAAGAATCCTGTATAAAAGTCCTGGATGCACAGGAGTGAGGAGAGCCTGTGAGTGTGCTGACGAACCAATAGGAGGTGGATCCTGTTGAGGAGGAACCTTCGACACTGAACAGGATTGGAAGAACCCTGTACAGAATCCGCAAACTTACAGGAGTGGAAAGAGCCTGCGGATGTGCTGAGGAACTACATGAGGTGAATCCTGTCGAGAAGGAGTCTTCAACACTGATACAGGAACATGCACGGTCAATCCTGTAGCTTGTATGCCTCAGACATAAGGATGTATCCTGCACACAGGAAGGTACAGGATTGATCCTAGTTGCCGGAGAGGAAAACGTGAGCGTCCTAGACCTCCAGTCGATTTAGGATTTGCAACAACGAACCATGGCATGCCCAAAATGATGGGAGTCGACCGAGTCTTGATCAAGTTGAAGGAAATCGAACAGTTGAATGCCCATGACTGCAAGAGAGAGGTTTGGTAGCATGGTAACTGCGCCAAAGCAATCAGACGACCATCGCCACCTCTACAGGAACTGCACGCTTCAACTTCACCACCGAAATGCCATGTTGAGTTGCAAAAGTGTCATCCATGAAGCATGCATTTGCACCAGTGTCTAACAGGGCAAACTCCTTGAGCTCTTATTATTGAGATGAATGTGTACAGGAAACTTGAGTGATGGAATGGTATGAGCAGCACCAATGGAGCCTGCACCTACGTCCAACTTTGTGGCTCCTAGACAAATGAATTGAAGTTTTCCACTGAACTTCAGCTTCAACTTCATGCGTTTGAACTTCCTGGCTTTAATAGGACATTATTGCCTTGTGTCCTGCTTCACCACAATACAAACATAGATTCTCACTGCGGTGACGTTGCTTCTCAGCAGCAGAAAGTGAGCCACTTGTATTTCTCAACCTCCATAGGAACTACTCCAGAAGTGTTGCAGAGTATGTACCACAGTTGCAGGATTGGTTTGCAGGAACTGCTGACGGGATTTTTCCTGACGACGCTCGAACAAGCGGTTGTCAGCGAACGGCCTGTTGCATGATCTCCTAATGTTTGGGCATCCGGTAACGTAAGGAGAAGGTCCTTCACGTCATCCCTCAACCCAAAACGGAAGTGTTCAATCAATGCAGTCTCATCCCATAAATGTTCGTGCAAAGTTGCTGAAATTCGGATGTATAGACGGAAGCTGGTCGAGATCCTTGTGTGGCTTTCATAACTTTGTGCATGCGGAACGGTACTTATTAGGATCTCCAAAACAAGCTTCAAAGGCAGCCACGAAACCTTCAAAATCTTCATCAATGGGTCGTCACGCTCCAGCAAAGGGGCAACCCAAGCCCGTGGAGATCCAACTAGTAGGGATGCCAAAAGGCCAACCTTTTATGCATCAGTCGAGTAGCGGCGTGGTTGCATGCGGATCAAAAGCCTGATCTGATTTAGGAACCCTTGGAAATTAGCACGATTGCCATTGAACTTTTCTGGCATGCTAATTCGGCTTCGAAGAAGTGTTCGATGGAGAGGAAACCACAGATGCTTGAGAGAGAGCCTGCAGCAGCCTTGGAGGATGCATCAGCAGCTGCATGTGCCGCATTGGTGGAACTTGCAGATCTGTGACCACTTGGCGCAAAGTGGCCAGCTCATGAAGCAATATTTGGTGCTCGCGTTGAAATTGATCAAAATCGGCCATGATATATGAAAGAAAAAGGAGGAAAACGAAGGAGAAGAATCAAGTAAAAAAAGTAGCTGAAAATTGGAAAGCTATGAAAGCAATTACTATCAAATTGTCAAGCCACGATCCAAGAATAAGGAAGTGAGCAGGATTCCGAAAACAAGGAAGCTTGACTCAGAAGCAGGACAAGGAGTAGGACAGGAATTAGGAACCAGGAACAAGGCAAGAGCAGGAGGCAAGGAGCAAAACAAGATAAGAACAAGACAAGACAAGATTGATTGTAGAAAGACTGGTGTTGATAGTAATTGATTGTACAACAATTAAGTCGGAGCTTTTATACTCACAACTCCAAACTAATCTGGTCATGAGCTAAAAATAGTGACCCTTATCCTCTAGGCATATCCTGTAGTATATCCTATAGGCATATCCTATAGGAATATCCTGTAGGCATATCCTGTAGGTATATCCTATAGGCATATCCTGTAAGAATATCCTACATGCATATCCTATAGGTATATCTTATAGGCATATTCTGTAACCCGTATCCTGTATTTTACATTCTGTATCGGGTCGTGACAGTTTGTGAGTATTTATAAATAATTAATTACATCATTGTTCATCGTTATGTACAAACTAGAGACCCTCACAAAACCACCTGACATCCCGAGCTGTTTTTAGTATCCACACACGCTGCTCTTCGAAGGGCTTCCAATATTAAGGTGCCTTCTTTAATTTTCGTAATTCCCTTTTATACATATCTTTTTGGATTCTTGTATAAATTTTAAAGAATATTCTAGTTTATACATTTCTAAGGAATATTCTTTGATTTATTATATAAGTCATAACAATCCTCTCCCCATTAACAAGTCCTTGTCCTTAAGGACTCAATTAGTCTTGTATCGTTGGCCTTGTACATCCACGAAGAATCTACCTGAGACTCGTTCCTTGTGAGTACTCTCTTTAACTGGCTAACATAAAATATTGGATGCACCCTCACTCCTGGCAATTGTAGTCGTAGAATCTCATAAAGACTTGAATACTTGGGAGACAACTTATCATTGCATCCTTTCCACAAGGTCACAATAGTGTTCCACCTTACATGTGTGGCAAATATCACTCGAAGATATATAATACTATCACCTGGAACTCTCAGAAGCTTCTATGCTCATTAGTAAACTTAATAGCTCGGTTCTAAGCTACTTGTAAGTTCTTCTTGCACAAACTTTGAATGTTCTCAAGCTCAACACTTAGATCTTTATCTTCCTCATCCATACCTTCTTACTTGCTAACCTTAGCTCAAAAGTTGTCTTGGGATGCCATCCAAACATAGCATAGTATGGACTCATTCCAATCCCACTGTGATGGCTGTTATTATAGGCAAACTCGAGTAATAGAATATACTTATCCCATTGGCCTTCCTTTTGGTTAATAGTGCACCTCAGCATATCTTCCAGAACTTGATTTACCCTCTCTGTTTGCTCATTTGTTTTGGGATTATCTCTGCTACATAGCTTAAGCTTCACTTCCATGCACTTAGAAAAGCCTCTCCAAAAGCTAGAAGTAAACTTGGAGTCTCTATCACTTACAATATCATCTGAAAATCCATAAATAGGAAATACATATTATAAATACATCGTAGCCAGCTCAGATGCATTCACATTCTTCCTTAACTGAACTAACTTGACAAACTTTGTCAACTTATCCACAATGACCCACACTTGTTCATTCTACCTCTATGTCCTTGGCAAATGAGTGACAAAGTCCATAAAGATACTGCCCCATTGCCTGTCTGGAATAGGTAATGATACTAATAGGCTACCTGGTTTCTCCCTAGGCACCTTTACTTGCTAACGCTTGTCACAAGTCCTGTAGTACTCTATGATATCTGCTTTCATATTCTTCCCAATAAAACCTCCTCTTGATCAACTCATATGTTTTCCTCCCCTCAAAATGACTAGCCTCCGAGCAATCATGATGAAAATATAGTACCTGGTTGATCAAATGGTCCACACGAGGAAGATACACACATCCATTGTAATATAGAACTCCATCCTGAAATGAGAATGGTGCCTCTAGCTGTCCTCTAAGCTCCTGCACCTCGACGTCTTGTGCTTGAACATGTTGAACTACTTGGCTAAACTCACTGATTGTCCTTGTTAATGTATTACATAAGCGTGTTTGGAATGCTCTAACCATTGTGGCTCTCTTAACGCATGACAAAGTATTTGCCACCACATTAACCGATGCTTAATAAGAAATTCACCAACCTCCATGAGCTTAACCATTCAACAAGCTTGTCGAGAGTTTAACTCTTTCTATGTGAACAAATACATCAAAGGCTTGTGATATGTAAACACATTAAAACTTACACCATAAAGATAGTGCCTCCAAACTCATAATTCATTAATAATAACCAGTAGCTCTTGCTCATACGTCAAGTACTGTTACTTTGCAAGATTCAAAATACAACTCTCATAAGCAATAGGCCTCCCCTCTTGCATAAATATAACTCCAATGGACACTACATTTGCATCACATGATACCTCATAAGGCTTAGAGGGATCTACAATGCACGTACCAAGGCTTGTTTTAAAGCTTGAAAACTACTTTCCTTTGAAGCACTCCATGCAAAGGGAACATCCTTTCTCAACAACCTACTTAACATAGAAGCTTTCACTGGTAGTAATAACTAGCCATGCTCAAGAAACCTGTAACTCTTGTACATTGCTAGGAACTGGCCATTGCTCCACCACTGCCACCTTCTATGGATTAGTCTTGACTCCATTTGGCATCTTAATGTAACCCAAATACTCCACTTTGCACTAAGCAAATGCACTTTTTTTACTTATATATGTTCTTAAAATTTAGGTAAAATCTAAAATGAAATCACACAAACATTACACAATCACATGTTCTTGTATGTGCCATATGCAAGAATAATATATGAAATCATAATGTGATTTCTTCAACTCTATCTCTATGCCCACAACGGATAAAGACACGTCAAGGGCATTGTTCAATAACCTAGTAGGCATAAGATGATATATAATATCCTTGGGCTATGTACTATGTTGCTTTATAAATGTAGGTAGATAGACATGAAAGGTTTTATGTGTGAATTTTGTCTAGTTTTTAATAGTAATTTGAGGATGGGGAACAATGAGAAACTTTGAGCTTGGCATGGTGTGAAACACTTGCCACTCTTAACCCTAGTTGTCTCATTGGGTATATTTATACATATATGCACTGTATCTAATAAATAAATGTGCATTCATAAGAAAAATTGTTCCCTACATATCTTTCGATCTCGTGCATTATATATATTCCATCTGTTAAATAAATGAAATAATACCAAATATATATATATATATAATATATATATATATATAGAAGCGCTAAAGTATTGCTTTTTCCATGTGCCATTCACCTAGTGTCAGGTCTCCATGTGACACTGTTTCCCAACATTTGGGCTATCATGCCATAGCCAGTTGGAGTTATAGAATCACAGCTAATTAACTTTTGCTAATCTTTTCAAGTGCAACCTTGGCATTTAAAATGCCAATTTTGCACCAGAAGTACAAGAAGAACAAAGAGAAGATGTTATGTTTTAACCCTTATGAAATGTTTTTTAACGGGTTTATAGAATTATTATTCACTAGAATATTGGTACATTTAATTCAATATTGTTGGCTGTCTAACAATAAATTGTGCAAGTTTATTATTAAGTTAATATTAGATTATACAAGTTCCTCACAAAGAAAAAGTTTTATTTGCTGATGCACTTTATTAAGTTTTATTTTGTTCCTTCTATACAGGCTACACCCATTGTCTTGTATTCAAGAAGGTTGTTGAACAATTTAAACACTGTGATTTTAACGTTTGTGCAGTTTACCTACTCGACTCTTGGCTATATGTGTATATATGCATTATTTAATTACTTTGCTATACAGTTAAATAAATGCCTATTGTTTTGGTCAGCCATGGTAGAGTTAGAGGTTTCCCATGTCACCAAGATGGATCTCGTCCAAAAGAAAAAGGATATTGAAGAGTATATAACACACACACCTAATGAGTTTGTTTTATGTCCCTTGATTTGGATGCTGTTCTATTGGTGGCTGACAAGAGTATTAAGAAGATTGCTCCACTCTTTGGAAAGTTGAATCAAGCATTTGCGAAACTGGTATGCATGCGTGCATGCGTGCATGCGTGTGTGTGTGAGAGAGAGGCTACGCTGGTACATACCATAAACAAGTGTGCATTATAACTATGCCTATAACTAATTACATTGTAAAATCTATATTTTGTGGTGTTAAATAGATATTTATGATATTGCACTCCTTGTTCCACATAGCCTCCTAATCTGCTAAAGTCATCTCAATGTACTTAGCTTTAATACTACTCGAGGTTGTAATATGTTGTCGCTCTGCCCATGCTAAAACAATAGCTTGATATCGATCTCCTCGTGTTTGCATCTCAATAGCTTGATGTCAATCTCCTCGTGTTTGCATCTCTTGCATAGTCTGCATATGGCAACCAAAGAAGTTTGAAATACTCATAAACTATGCATATATAAACAAGATGTTACAATTGTAAACACGGATGATCCTTTTGCTATGCATACAAGCAGATGTGTATTGATATGTATGTGTGTGTATATATTGATATACGTGTATATGCAGCCTTTAATAAACTTGTCTGATATTTTGATAAATTCTTTAAGTGCTTTGACTCTTCTATGGAACAGTCCAATGTTCTTTCCCAAACCTCCAAAATTCTTCATAATTATATGCTAGTATGTACCTAGTATTAATGTAAAAAGGTACCATTTAATGAACTTTGTTACAACATCTACATAGATTGACCTTATTATTTAACCTCGCTCTCTCTCTCGTTCAATCCGAGGCTGTGAGTTTGATCCACATTGGGTCCATGGAGGTCCTTGGCACTGTTTTCCATCCTAGTCAAGACAATTGTAACGAATCCTAGTCACTCCTAAATATGTACTTAGTTCGAAGATGGGATTTTAACAAATGGTATGGAAACTTGTATGAAATGTACAGACTGCCACATCAACATGCAGCACACAAAATAACCCTACCTATTTTATGGATTTCCTAAAATGACAAGAAGCAAAACTTAGGAGAAAAAATTAAAAATTAATAATTACATTATCAATTATGTAAACTATATGATAACCTGATGAGTTATTCCTAATCTAGACCCTTACCCACATTAACCTCGTGAGATTAGGATAACTGTTATATTGAAGATTGAGTTTAACAAAAATCATTGAATTTAGAATAACCATCACATAGAATTTAGGATAACCATCAAATCTAGGATACCATTGTATACAATTTAACATAGCTATTGGATAGGATTCAGGATGGCCATCCATAAAAGATGCACAAACACATTAAATAAACTTATTATTATAAGATATATATGTGCACACTTTGGCACGAGTGCACGCTCACTCACGCACGTGAGTCCACGTGCATGCTCACTCACGCACGCGAGTCCACGTGCACACGACTAAACCTCAAAGGGTATATAAAGGACATGAATCCTAGATACATTAAAAATCCCTAATTTGATTAGAGAAGAAATTCTACAGGTAAGTACCATATCAAATAAATTGGATTGTTGTACCTATGCACATAGTTGCTTTTCTTCGTGCTTGTTATTTACATGTAGATATTTTATATATGCGTATACAATATATATACTTGTTTTCTTGAATTGGGTTGTGGTTGTCCACATAGTCTTACTTGTTTGTTTGTACATGTAGATATTTTGAATATGGGTATACAATATATATTCTTTTTCCTTTTTAGGTTGATCAAGTAGAATTGTACGGTGTAAATGGAGAAATCTAAGAGAGAGAAGGCGGTGGAGCAAGAACTAAGTATTGAGCTTTTGGCAGATATTCTCTCCCGTCTCGATGCACAATGGCTGTACAGTGCACGGTGCGTGCCGCGAGTGGCATGATGTTGCCTCATCCCTTGGCTTTGCAAGCTTGTGGAACAGGAACCTGGATGACAAAGACGTGTGGGCCGTCCTAACGCACGTGAAGACAAATGAACGAATGGTGTGGTACCTTTTAGCAAGTACAAGAACATACATACTTTCAAGCCTCTTGCAGGTCCGCCCCGGACATGGAAGTGGTGCAAAAGTAGGGTCCCGTACAAAAGGTTCAGCACTGCAGGGACCTTTCAAGGTCTGGTTGTGGGCACAATCGACAATACAACACTTGCGGTGGGGAATCCCTTGACAGGAAATTGGAAAATATTGCCCCCACCCCATTGAGAGCAAGTTGGCAGGCTAGAGACTGCTTTCTCTGGGGAGACATGGAAACAGGGCCATACAATGTTGTCGCTTTTATATGTCATGGTAGTCACTATGAAGCAATTGAGTATAGCTCTGCTTCTCATTCTTGGTCGCTGACACAGATGCCTGAAGATGGCGGTGTTGTGGGCTTAAGGGTTCAATGACAATGGTGCAACGGCAAGAAGGCTGGTAACCTATGATATGGAACACAAAACTTGGAGCCATGTAATTTTTAATGATCACCTCACATACGAGATGGAACAAGAGGAGAAATGCAACGTAATGACCATTGGTAGTTTCTATTACAAGGGCACGTTTATGTTAGCTAAGGTCATTTACAAAAGGAATGGTAATTTAACAGCCTATGGCTAGGAATTTGGGCATTGAAGGAGCATAATAGGGCATGGGAGGTTCTGTGTCGAAAGACATTTCGTGAGTTGTATGGTGAAGAAGGTGGCAAGGGTGTTTTGAATTGGGAAGTAAGCCTCCAAGGTGATGTGCTTGTCTTGAGCCCTGTTCGCTCCTTGACGGCTCGTCCTGTTGCATACCACCTCAAAAAAGCTTTGTGGGAGTGCTTCCCTCGTCCTCGTTTTGTGTGCAATTATGTATTTGCCCCAAGCTTCACTGCAAAGCCATGTGATTAAGTTATAGGATAACATCAATGGATGTGTTTTGTGTACCATGGTGCCCACACCCAAGTGTAATTCACATTTCTCCTTTCTTAAGTGCAAGATGGACATGTAGTTGCTTGAAAAAAGAATAAAAAAGTTTGTGTCGTTGTTATGCATGATATAAATGGAGTAGATGTTGTGTAAAAGGTTGTTAATATTCAAAGTACAGTTTGCAGTCATAAACATTACACAATCACGTGTTCTTGTAACAAACCATCAAGCATGATATTATGTGACTTTCGTTTACTCTCTCTATCCATGTGAACACACATGTAGGCACACAGCCAAAGGTATAGAACACCTCAAGGGCAATGTTAATAACAAAATTAGTGTATGATATATTATGCTAACCACTAGGTCATGTACAAATTTTGAGTAATATAAGACATATATAATGTAATATTTTATAAGAAACATCAACTAGTATTAATAAGAAACTTTGAGCTTGTGAGTTTGTGAATGTGACACATATGTGATATACATCGGATGCGCAAGTGGATCGGCTTAAACGACCACCGGACGTTTAACAAGTTACTCTATAGTAGCCAAGAAGGCTGAGAAGGTTTTGACATGATATTTTGTTGAGGTAATCTACACATACAAATACACTCATTTGCACATACACATAATGAAGACATACATGCATCATGTGGCCCAAGTATTTTCAATTTTAGTGAATGACCTTTAATGGATAACTCTATTAAAACAATGCTGTTAGGGAATCATGTGAACTAAGTAATAAGGTTGAACATAATCATATATAAATATTTTTATTAATTGGATTTTAATAAGCTATTACGAGGTTTATGGAACTATATTCTAAAACGATGGTTGGGCCATAAATTTAACATCTAATGAGTTAAATCCATGTGGTTATTTTTTTTTTTTTCCCAATAATGTCCCATACTGATTGATAATGTAACTATATGAGTATACTTGTCTATATGCCATATGTATATTAATTTCCTTATACACATGCATGCACAATCACAATGTAGAATTTAAATATTATTATCATAAGAATATCTAAATTTTATAAAGTTTTGGTGTGGTCATATTACTATTAATCAAATTTTATAAACTATCATATTTAAATAGTGCATGCATAAAATTAGGTTACACTTGCAATGGGAGATATATATTTGCGTATGTAATGGGGATCCCTTGGCTCACTTTAAATATATATGCCACACACACAACACACGCACGCCATGCAATTTAGATATTCTAACATATAAACTTTTTTCTATAAATATTTAAATTCATCTAATAATTTTTAAATTGTACAACTCTAAATAGATATCACACACACTTATGTGCAATTTAGATAGTATGACATGTAACCTCTATATGATAGTAATATTTTTAATTTTATAGTAATATTTACCAAGATATTATGCATATATTTTGCACACACATGCATCAAAGACAAAGCGAACAACTAATTACAATGCATTAATATACTTATATATGTTCTTAAAATTTAGGTAAAATCTAAAATGAAATCACACAAACATTACACAATCACATGTTCTTGTATGTGCCATATGCAAGAATAATATATGAAATCATAATGTGATTTCTTCAACTCTATCTCTATGCCCACAACGGATAAAGACACGTCAAGGGCATTGTTCAATAACCTAGTAGGCATAAGATGATATAATAATATCCTTGGGCTATGTACTATGTTGCTTTATAAACATGTAGGTAGATAGACATGAAAGGTTTTATGTGTGAATTTTGTCTAGTTTTTAATAGTAATTTGAGGATGGGGAACAATGAGAAACTTTGAGCTTGGCATGGTGTGAAACACTTGCCACTCTTAACCCTAGTTGTCTCATTGGGTATATTTATACATATATGCACTGTATCTAATAAATAAATGTGCATTCATAAGAAAAATTGTTCCCTACATATCTTTCGATCTCGTGCATTATATATATCCATCTGTTAAATAAATGAAATAATACCAAATATATATATATAATATATATATATATATATATTAGAAGCGCTAAAGTATTGCTTTTTCCATGTGCCATTCACCTAGTGTCAGGTCTCCATGTGACACTGTTTCCCAACATTTGGGCTATCATGCCATAGCCAGTTGGAGTTATAGAATCACAGCTAATTAACTTTTGCTAATCTTTTCAAGTGCAACCTTGGCATTTAAAATGCCAATTTTGCACCAGAAGTACAAGAAGAACAAAGAGAAGATGTTATGTTTTAACCCTTATGAAATGTTTTTTAACGGGTTTATAGAATTATTATTCACTAAGAATATTGGTACATTTAATTCAATATTGTTGGCTGTCTAACAATAAATTGTGCAAGTTTATTATTAAGTTAATATTAGATTATACAAGTTCCTCACAAAGAAAAAGTTTTATTTGCTGATGCACTTTATTAAGTTTTATTTTGTTCCTTCTATACAGGCTACACCCATTGTCTTGTATTCAAGAAGGTTGTTGAACAATTTAAACACTGTGATTTTAACGTTTGTGCAGTTTACCTACTCGACTCTTGGCTATATGTGTATATATGCATTATTTAATTACTTTGCTATACAGTTAAATAAATGCCTATTGTTTGGTCAGCCATGGTAGAGTTAGAGGTTTCCCATGTCACCAAGATGGATCTCGTCCAAAAGAAAAGGATATTGAAGAGTATATAACACACACACCTAATGAGTTTGTTTTATGTCCCTTGATTTGGATGCTGTTCTATTGGTGGCTGACAAGAGTATTAAGAAGATTGCTCACTCTTTGGAAAGTTGAATCAAGCATTTGCGAAACTGGTATGCATGCGTGCATGCGTGCATGCGTGTGTGTGTGAGAGAGAGGCTACGCTGGTACATACCATAAACAAGTGTGCATTATAACTATGCCTATAACTAATTACATTGTAAACTATATTTTGTGGTGTTAAATAGATATTTATGATATTGCACTCCTTGTTCCATAGCCTCCTAATCTGCTAAAGTCATCTCAATGTACTTAGCTTTAATACTACTCGAGGTTGTAATATGTTGTCGCTCTGCCCATGCTAAAACAATAGCTTGATATCGATCTCCTCGTGTTTGCATCTCAATAGCTTGATGTCAATCTCCTCGTGTTTGCATCTCTTGCATAGTCTGCATATGGCAACCAAAGAAGTTTGAAATACTCATAAACTATGCATATATAAACAAGATGTTACAATTGTAAACACGGATGATCCTTTTGCTATGCATACAAGCAGATGTGTATTGATATGTATGTGTGTGTATATATTTGATATACGTGTATATGCAGCCTTTAATAAACTTGTCTGATATTTTGAAAATTCTTTAAGTGCTTTGACTCTTCTATGGAACAGTCAATGTTCTTTCCCAAACCTCCAAAATTCTTCATAATTATATGCTAGTATGTACCTAGTATTAAGTAAAAAGGTACCATTTAATGAACTTTGTTACAACATCTAATAGATTGACCTTATATTTAACCTCGCTCTCTCTCTCGTTCAATCCGAGGCTGTGAGTTTGATCCACATTGGGTCCATGGAGGTCCTTGGCACTGTTTTTCCATCCTAGTCAAGACAATTGTAACGAATCCTAGTCACTCCTAAATATGTACTTAGTTCGAAGATGGGATTTTAAACAAATGGTATGGAAACTTGTATGAAATGTACAGACTGCCACATCAACATGCAGCACACAAAATAACCTACCTATTTTATGGATTTCCTAAAATGACAAGAAGCAAAACTTAGGAGAAAAATTAAAATTAATAATTACATTATCAATTATGTAACTATAATGATAACCTATGAGTTATTCTAATCTAGACCCTTAACCCACATTAACCTCGTGAGATTAGGATAACTGTTATATTGAAGATGAGTTTAACAAAAATCATTGAATTTAGAATAACCATCACATAGAATTTAGGATAACCATCAAATCTAGGATACCATTGTATACAATTTAACATCAAATATACACACGCATATGCACACGGATATACCTGAGAATCGAGCAGGTAAACTGCACAAACATTAAAATCCCAGCGTTTAAGTTGCTCAACCAGGTTTTTGAATACGGGAAGGTGGGTATAGAGTTCAATCTGGCCTGTACGAGAACAAAATAAAACTTAAGAAAATGCACGCCATAAGTGAATACATATACTATATTATACATGTATATAGTTAAATTACATGTTATATTATATACAATAGTTACAGCGTGA
Organism: Selaginella tamariscina; assembly: GCA_003024785.1. Lineage (NCBI taxonomy): Eukaryota > Viridiplantae > Streptophyta > Lycopodiopsida > Selaginellales > Selaginellaceae > Selaginella > Selaginella tamariscina. Next base: position 208,764 of record PUQB01000354.1, read on the forward strand.
CTAGTTGAACATAACACACACATGCACACCTGGGCAATCGAACAAAATGTAATCGTCGTCGATGTAATCTTCCAGCTTCTCAGCAAACCAATCATCCATATTTTCCTCCAGGTACCTGATAAGAATATTCACTCAGTAAATTCAGTTTACCATAAAGTGAAACTGAAATTTACTCCATGCAGAAAACGAGGCCGCCATTTGGTCCATAATTGTAGCTCTCCATGACATCCTCCAAGTCTACCATCTCCCTTATATCTGTGAGTAACCAGATAAAGTTATATTTATATAGAATAATACCGCGTGTTGTGTTTATCTTGATATACACTGTATTACCAGAAAAAGAAAAGAAAAAAAAAACAACGCGTGTTGCACATACAGACATGAATATGAATATACATAAAATAACAATAGTTTCCTTTATTTATTTTTTATATAGCAATTAGTATACGTATGTATGCATATATATTAACTCATGAATATACATCGAGTGTTCATATGTATAGTTATATATAAAATGTACCCGCAGCAACGGTGTATTTGAAATCTTCAGCAGCAGGGTCGAGATTAATGACATCCAAATTGCGTCCTATGTTATGGCAATGCTGCTGAATGTGGTAGCAATAGGTGGACTACATATACACACCCAATTAGAGAGAGAAAGAGAAAGAGAGAGGGCGATTGTTCACCTTGCCGCTGCCCGCGGGCCCGATCACGAGCTGCGCATACCTCGTCATTTGGCTCAAGCCCTAACTAAAACCCTAATTTATTTACAATACTCTTTTATTATAGTAATTAAATATTAACACATAATTAATCTTTCACGGTGGTATATTTATTAATTAATTCTTTTTATGTTTTATTACCTTTGAAACCACCTGCCACGTCGTTATCTTTCCACATCACCTGCCATGTCACTTAAAATGACATGGGCATTGTAACGATTTCTCATATATATAACGCCCATATATATGGTTGTGATTACACAGAATGCATCTGTGGGATTTACAAATTCGATTATTACATGATATCTTTAATCTACAATTAGTAAATACATAATTAAGCAGAATGTTTAATCCTTGTTTAAGCGGTAGAATACACATTAGACAGTAAGATGTAAAATACACTGTTATCTACATCGAGTTGGAGTGCTTTCCGAGCAATGTGGCTTCCAAGCTTAGCATCGCCATGAACACAACAAGCACCGAGAAGACTCTTCACTGCACTGGAAGAACCCGTAACATCTCCCAGTTTCTCGAGCTCTCCCAGCCGTCCAAGTATATCAATAACACAAGAATAATGCTCATCCAACGGTGGAACTCTATAGTCCACGCCCATAGAGAGCACATAGCACACGCTCTGTAACAGCAAACCTCCATGGCTACACCCACTTAACAGTCCAAGGAACGTGGTATGGTCCGGATCGAAACCCCATAAGCTGCATTTCTTCGAAAAGATCGAACACCGTCAAACCGAACACTCGCACCGAATGCAGAAATTACACAGTTCCACCCCACGGTATCTTTCTCGGGAGCCACCTCAAACAGAAGTCTGGCCTTACTGAGGTGCCCATTCTGTGCATAGCAGGTGATAACTGCAGTCCACGAAACCCTGTCCTTCATTGGGATGGCCTCAAACAGTGTCCTTGCTTCAGACAGGTAACCGTATTGACCGTACCCGGTCACCACCACGTTGTACGAGGCAGTGTCTCTTCTTGGCATATTCCTGAACAGAGAGATGGCCTTCTCCATATGGGAATGATGCACATAAGCTGCAAGTATTGCATTGCACGACTTCACATCACATTCCTGTAGGCTACAGAACATTTCTTTGGCTTCGGACACGTACCCATTCTGCCCGTACAAGGAGACCATGGTGGTAACCGCGACTAGGTCTGGAGCGGGGATACGATCGAAAGTCGCCTTTGCCTTGCTTACGTCTCCCACTCGAGCAAATGCCGACATCAGAGTCGTATAAGACACCACATCATGCTCCGGCATGCCATCGAAAAGGGACACTGCAGTAGCAGCCTGCTTGCTTAGTGAGTATGCAAGGAGCATGGAGTTGTAACTTACAATGTTCTTCTGGGGCATACTGAGTAACACAAACCTCGCCTCATCTACACGGCCTTGCTGGGCATATCCAGCAAGCATTGCGTTACACGAGACAATGTTATGCTCGGGCATTTCATCGAAAAACGCTCTTGCGTCATCCCCAGTATACGTTGTGAGAAGGATATTCCAAGGCATCAAGTCTTGCTTCGGCATCTTGTTAAAGATGAGTTGGGCTTCACTAATGGCACCTTTGCAAGCGCATATCGACAGCATGGTGATCCAAGAGAGATAGTTCCTCTGTGGCATTCTATGGAAGAGCTTGTACGCTTCTTCGACGTAGTTCTGCTCCCCATATGCCTTGATGATGGTGTTCCACGACACTGCGTCCCTTTGTGGCATGGTGTCAAAGAGTTCCCTGGCTTCCTCCAAATGTCCGTTCTCAGCATATGCTGAGATCATCGTGTTCCACGAGACAACATCCCTCTCAGGTATATGTTGAAACATTTCCCTCGCTTTCGACAACCTTCCATTGGTAGCATACGCTACCATCATCGTGTTGCAGGAGATCATATCTATATCCTGCATTTGATAAAGCAGCTTCTCAGCGAGTTGTAAGTGCCCATTTTGGGCATATGCTAAAAGCATGATGTTCCACGACGAAGTGCTGCGTTTCTCCATAGAATCGAACAAAATCTTCGCGTCATACATACACCCGTTCTGCGTGAATGCCACTAACATTGCATTACATGAGACTACAGTCGGCTCTGGCATGGAGGAGAACAACTCAAATGCTTCTTTGATATGCCCATTTTGGCATATGCACTAAGCATTGAAGTCCATGAAACAACATTCGGATTAGGCATCCTATCAAAGAGCTCCCTGCAGTTCTGGATATGCCCAACCTGGGCATATCCAGTGATCATAGTGGTCCATGCAAACACTCCTCTTTCAGGCATTCTGTCAAAGACCACCTTCGCTTCGTGCATATGCCCGTTCTGGGCATATGCATTGAGTAAGATCGTCCACGAGAATACATTGGGTTGTTTGATTCTGTTGAATACGGCTCTTGCTTCTTGCAATCCCCCGCATTTTCCGTACATCTCCACGAGTAGATTCGCAATGTATCGATCCAATTCAAGGCCATTTCGCTGTATGAGTGAATGTACATGTTTTGCTTCATGTAAATCCCTCAATCTGCCACAAGTTTTTATACGCTGTGTTACTTCTGTCTGTCTCGAGTGTGGATATATGGGTGGCAATGATAACTGACCCGACGTCATACATTCTATATTTTCTACTTTGGTACAGAATAACAAATTTTATTATTTATATTTAAATAGGATTTTAAATATTAATTGAATACGCGGAAGTTAATATAATTTTGGATTTAGTGGATGTAAACATTAAGAATTTTGTATAAATCATGTAAAAATTTAAATATAAATGAAAAACCAAGGAATTTTTTTAGAAAATATATTTAATTGAATGAATATGTGACATGTGATTTGGCATAATTCTTGAGTGTTGGTTAACTTTTTAAAATAATTGTATCTTCAATGGATCTTAACTATCTTTAATTTGTGAGTCAATGTGGTTTGTGTCAAGCCACAATCCAGAAACAAGGAAGTGAGCAGAATTCCGAAAACAAAGAAGCCTAATTCAGAAGCAGGACAGGAACTAGGAATTAAGAACAAGACAAGAGCAGGAGGCAAGGAACAAGACAAGATAAGATTAATCGTAAAAAACTGTAAAACAATTAGGTCGGAGCTTTTATATTCATAATTCCAAGCTAATCTGGTCACGAGTAAAAATAATAACCCTTATCCTTTAAGCATATCCTGTAGTATATTTTATAGGCATATCCTATAGGAATATTCTATAGGTATATTATAGGAATATCTTACAGGTATATCCTATAAGTATATCCTATAGCATATCCTGTAGGAATATCCTATAGGTATATCTTGGAAATCTTGCATGCATATCCTATAGGTATATCCTATAGGCATATCCTGTAATCCATATCTTGTATCCTACATCATGTATTTGGTCGTGACAGCACCTCCTCCCTAAGGACGAGTTCCACGAGTCTTGGGACTTAGTTTAGCAGGATAATGCCGATGGAAAGCAGCAACTTTGAAAGAAGCATGAGTAAGTTGGATGCAGGTTCCCAAGTGTGATCGATAGGTAAATAACCTTTCAATCCACCAAGTATTAAAGTTGGCGGCGATGAAGACGAGAATCAAGGATGGCTGCAACTTTGTACTCAAGTTCACCGTTAATGACCATAGAAGGGGGAGGAGAAGAAGCACGACCAGGAAAAGAAGAAGGATGATACAGCTCCAACAAAGAAGTGTGAAACACAGGATGAAGTTTCATCGTAGATGGTAACTCGAGTCGAAAGCTAGGATTGACCTCAGCCGCAATCCTATAAGGGCCTAATCGTTAAAAATCCAACTTAGAAGAAGGCTTGTTGGTGCGAATATGCCGATGAAGAAGCCACATGAGATCACTAATCTTGTATGTAGGTGCCGGTTGACGATGAGCATCAGCATACGCTTGTACTATTCATGTGCCTGCTGAAGATAAACCCGGAGATCCTCATGTACCTGACGAAGATGCTAGAGACGATCCTGTATTACAGGAGCGGAAGAAGGAGAAGCAGAAGGAGCAAAGTCAAAACGTGGATGGTAGCCTGTAAGAGCAAAGAAAGATGTCTGGCCTATAAATGCGTGAACGAAGTTGTTGTAGGCAAATTTCACCATTGGAAGAAGGTCCAACTAGTTGTCTTGTTGATAACTGATGAAGTAGCAAAGATATTGTTCCAAGGTTTGAATCGTGCGTTCTGACTGCCCATCAGTTTGTGGATGGTATCCTGAAGAAAGATCCGCTTTAACCTGTAAACTCCGAAGAAGTTCTCATTAAAACTTGGACATAAATTGTGGGCCTCGATCATAAACAATGCTCTCAAGAAGACCATGGTGTTGGAATACTTCGCGTATCACCAACTCAACAGTTGTCTGGCCTGTAGCAGTCTTGTAACATGGTAGGAAATGAGCCTGTTTGGTGAAACGGTCAACCACCACAAGAACTGCATCAAATCCACGAGAAGGAGGAAGATCTATGAGGAAATCCATAGAAATGGATCTCCAAGGAGCAGAAGGAACAGGAAGAGGACGAAGAAGACCAGAGGGCACGTGATGAGGCATCTTCGACCTATTGTAGGTGTCACAACTCTGTACAAACTTGTCCATAAAACCTCGCAACCCAGGCCACCAATAGTTGCGAGTCACCAACTCAACTGTCTTGGCCACACCAAAATGTCCTGTAACTGGGGTATCATGACAATCCTATACCACATCCTGCAAACACCAACAGGAACGTATAGGAGACCTTCCCTGTACAGGAATCCATCCTGTATGGCAAACAACTTATAGTCTGTACGGGAACTGGAGGAAGAGAAACTTGCGATGTCAGGACTAATGTGTGAAAGCACATTCCTTGCTAAGTCGTCTATAGCCAACTGCAAATGGATGTCCTGTAGGAGTGTGGAATCTGCTGGAGCCTGATGAACTTGTAGTGCTGCAAGCCGAAGTCGATTAGGACCCAACAACACTTACTTTTGACAGTCATATGCAGGATCGCCTGGGGTCGGTGCAAGGTAAGAGCGCCTAGACAATGCATCCGCCTTGCCATTTCGAAAACCAGGCCTGTAGATGATGACAAAATCAAAACGTGATAGGAACTCCGCCCACCTAGCCTATCGCCGATTGAGAACTCGAGCCGTTTAAAAATACTCCAGGTTCTTGTGATCCGTAAGAACTTGTACAGGATGCGCAACACCTTCCAGGAAATGCCGCCACTCCTCGAACAAATCCACAATGGCCTTAAGTTCCTTGTCATGAATTTCATAATTGGTCTCCACTGAAATGAACTTACAGAGTGAAAAGCTACAGGATGAAGCAACTTGTCTTTTCCAACTTGTGATAGAACAGATCCTACTGCAAAATCCGAGGCATTTGCTTCAATGAAGAAGGGACGAGAAAGATCAGGATGTGCTAAAATCGGAGCTGTCGTGAAGGCGTCCTTGAGTGTTGTGAATGCATGTTTCGCTTTATCGGACCAAGAGAACACTCCTATGCGCTTGGTGAGTTCCGTGAGTGGAAGTACACGCTTGGAGAAATCTTGTATGAAATGCTTGTAGAAGTTTGCAAAGCCAAGGAAACATTGTACGTCTCGTACAAACTTGGGCCTCTCCCACTCTGCAATAGTCTTTACCTTGTGCATGTCCATGGAAAAGCCAGCAAGAGAGACGATGTAGCTTAAGAACTCCACAGTATCCCTGTCGAATAAACACTTCTTCAACTTCACATACATGCCATGCTCGCGAAGCCTTTGTAGGACTAGTCGTACATGCTTGTCATGAGTTGCCTGGTCCTTGAGAAAATCAAAAGCCATCGAGGTAGATTACCACAAACTGGTCCAAGAAGTCACGAAAGATGTCGTTCACCATGTGTTGGAACACGGCTGGGGCATTGGTAAATCCGAAAAGCATCACCGAGTACTCGAAGTGTCTATACCTTGTACGAAAGGCAGTCTTCCACTCATCGCCTGGACGAATCCGTACAAGATTGTAAACCCCTCGTAAGTCAATCTTCGTGAACACCTTTGCTCCTTGCAACCAATCGAGAAGTTCCGGATCAATGGCAATAGGTACCGATTCCGAATGATGACTTGATTCAAACCTCTGTAGTCCACAACTAATCGTAAACTCCCATCTTTCTTCTTGACAAAGAAGATAGGTGCTCCTGCAGGAGACTTTGAGTGACGAATGAAACTGGATGCCAAGTTTTCCTCGATGTACTGAAGAACCTCCAATTCTGTAGGTGACAGTGCATAAATCAGTCCGAACAGTGGAGTCTTTCCTTCCACAAATCGATAGGACAGTTGTAGGACATGTGAACAGGAAGAACTACAGCCTTGTGCTTGTCAAAAACGTTCTGAAAGGAGTAATACTTGGATGGCAGGGAAGAAGGAGGAAAGAAGAAGGAATAGGAGAAGGAGATTGAAAAACAGGAGAGTTAAATACAGGAAAGGTAAAAGAGGACGTAGGAGTTACTTGAAAGGCAAAAAGATGAAAAGGAGCAGGATCAGTGGCAAGTTCATGCATGGTAATGGTAAGAACTTGGAGAGGAGAAGGAGGGAGCTGTGATTGAAAAAGAGGAAGGATCTTGGGGGGTGGAACAGAAGAAGAGTAATGAAAAGAGGCAGGATTGGGAGAAACATGTGTGGATGTTGACAAGTGTATAGGATTGGAAGAATCCTGTATAAAAGTCCATGGATGCATAGGAGTGAGGAGAGCATGTGAGTGTGCTGACGAACCAATAGGAGGTGGATCCTGTTGAGGAGGAACCTTCGACACTAATACAGAATTGGAAGAACCCTGTACAAGAATCCGCAAACTTACAGGAGTGGAAAGAGCCTGCGGATGTGCTGAGGAACTAATGAGGTGAATCCTGTCGAGAAGGAGTCTTCAACACTAATACAGGAACATGCACGGTCAATCCTGTAGCTTGTATTGCCTCAGACATTAAGGATGTATCCTGCACACAGAAAGGTATAGGATTATCCTAGTTGCCGGAGAGGAAAACGTGAGCGTCCTAGACCTCCAGTTGATTTGAGGATTTGCAACAACGAACATGGTATGCCCAAAATGATGGGAGTCGACCGAGTCTTGATCAAGTTGAAGGAGATCGAACAGTTGAATGCACCATGACTGCAAGAGAGAGGTTTGGTAGCATAGGTAATTGCGCCAAAAGCAATCAGACGACCATCAGCCACCTCTACAGGAACTGCACGCTTCAACTTCACTACCGAAATGCCATGTTGAGTTGCAAAAGTGTCATCCATGAAGCATGCATTTGCACCAGTGTCTAACAGGGCAAACTCCTTGAGCTCTTAATTATTGAGATGAATGTGTACAGGAAACTTGAGTGATGGAATGGTATGAGCAGCACTAATGGAGCCTGCACCTACGTCCAACTTTGTGGCTCCTAGACAAATGAATATTGAAGTTTTCCAACTGAACTTCAGCTTCAACTTCATGCGTTTTGAACTTCCTGGCTTTAATAGGACATTTCATTGCCTTGTGTCCTGCTTCACCACAATACAAACATAGATTCTCACTGCGGTGACGTTGCTTCTCAGCAGCAGAACGTGAGCCACACTTGTATTTCTCAACCTCCATAGGAACTACTCCAGAAAGTGTTGCAGGAGTATGTACCACAGTTGCAGGATTGGTTTGCAGGAACTGCTGACGGGATTTTTCCTGACGACGCTCGAACAAGCGGTTGTCACAGCGAACGGCCTAGTGCATGATCTCTGCTAATGTTTGGGCATCCGGTAACGTAAGGAGAAGGTCCTTCACGTCATCCCTCAACCCAAAACGGAAGTGTTCAATCAATGCAGTCTCATCCCATAGAATATTCGTGCAAAGTTGCTGAAATTTGGATGTATAGACGGAAGCTGGTTGAGATCCTTGTGTGGGCTTTCAAACTTTGTGCATGCGGAACGGTACTTATTAGGATCTCCAAAACAAGCTTCAAAGGCAGCCACGAAACCTTCAAAATCTTTCATCAATGGGTCGTCACGCTCCAGCAAAGGGGCAACCCAAGCCCGTGGAGATCCAACTAGTAGGGATGCCAAAAGGCCAACCTTTTATGCATCAGTCAAGTAGCGGCGTGGTTGCATGCGGATCAAAAGCCTGATCTGATTTAGGAACCCTTGGAAATTAGCACGATTGCCATTGAACTTTTCTGGCATGCTAATCTTCGGCTTCGAAGAAGTGTTCGATGGAGAGGAAACCACAGATGCTTGAGAGAGAGCCTGCGTAGCAGCCTTGGAGAATGCATCAGCAGCTGCATGTGCCGCATTGGTGGAACTTTGCAGATCTGTGACCACTTGGCGCAAAGTGGCCAGCTCATGAAGCAATATTTGGTGCTCGCGTTGAAATTGATCAAAATCGGCCATGATATATGAAAGAAAAAAGGAGGAAAACGAAGGAGAAGAATCAAGTAAAAAAAGTAGCTGAAAATTGGAAAGCTATGAAAGCAATTACTATCAAATTGTCAAGCCACGATCCAAGAATAAGGAAGTGAGCAGGATTCCGAAAACAAGGAAGCTTGACTCAGAAGCAGGACAAGGAGTAGGACAGGAATTAGGAACCAGGAACAAGGCAAGAGCAGGAGGCAAGGAGCAAAACAAGATAAGAACAAGACAAGACAAGATTGATTGTAGAAAGACTGGTGTTGATAGTAATTGATTGTACAACAATTAAGTCGGAGCTTTTATACTCACAACTCCAAACTAATCTGGTCATGAGCTAAAAATAGTGACCCTTATCCTCTAGGCATATCCTGTAGTATATCCTATAGGCATATCCTATAGGAATATCCTGTAGGCATATCCTGTAGGTATATCCTATAGGCATATCCTGTAAGAATATCCTACATGCATATCCTATAGGTATATCTTATAGGCATATTCTGTAACCCGTATCCTGTATTTTACATTCTGTATCGGGTCGTGACAGTTTGTGAGTATTTATAAATAATTAATTACATCATTGTTCATCGTTATGTACAAACTAGAGACCCTCACAAAACCACCTGACATCCCGAGCTGTTTTTAGTATCCACACACGCTGCTCTTCGAAGGGCTTCCAATATTAAGGTGCCTTCTTTAATTTTCGTAATTCCCTTTTATACATATCTTTTTGGATTCTTGTATAAATTTTAAAGAATATTCTAGTTTATACATTTCTAAGGAATATTCTTTGATTTATTATATAAGTCATAACAATCCTCTCCCCATTAACAAGTCCTTGTCCTTAAGGACTCAATTAGTCTTGTATCGTTGGCCTTGTACATCCACGAAGAATCTACCTGAGACTCGTTCCTTGTGAGTACTCTCTTTAACTGGCTAACATAAAATATTGGATGCACCCTCACTCCTGGCAATTGTAGTCGTAGAATCTCATAAAGACTTGAATACTTGGGAGACAACTTATCATTGCATCCTTTCCACAAGGTCACAATAGTGTTCCACCTTACATGTGTGGCAAATATCACTCGAAGATATATATATATCTATCACCTGGAACTCTCAGAAGCTTCTATGCTCATTAGTAAACTTAATAGCTCGGTTCTAAGCTACTTGTAAGTTCTTCTTGCACAAACTTTGAATGTTCTCAAGCTCAACACTTAGATCTTTATCTTCCTCATCCATACCTTCTTACTTGCTAACCTTAGCTCAAAAGTTGTCTTGGGATGCCATCCAAACATAGCATAGTATGGACTCATTCCAATCCCACTGTGATGGCTGTTATTATAGGCAAACTCGAGTAATAGAATATACTTATCCCATTGGCCTTCCTTTTGGTTAATAGTGCACCTCAGCATATCTTCCAGAACTTGATTTACCCTCTCTGTTTGCTCATTTGTTTTGGGATTATCTCTGCTACATAGCTTAAGCTTCACTTCCATGCACTTAGAAAAGCCTCTCCAAAAGCTAGAAGTAAACTTGGAGTCTCTATCACTTACAATATCATCTGAAAATCCATAAATAGGAAATACATATTATAAATACATCGTAGCCAGCTCAGATGCATTCACATTCTTCCTTAACTGAACTAACTTGACAAACTTTGTCAACTTATCCACAATGCCCACACTTGTTCATTCTACCTCTATGTCCTTGGCAAATGAGTGACAAAGTCCATAAAGATACTGCCCCATTGCCTGTCTGGAATAGGTAATGATACTAATAGGCTACCTGGTTTCTCCCTAGGCACCTTTACTTGCTAACGCTTGTCACAAGTCCTGTAGTACTCTATGATATCTGCTTTCATATTCTTCCCAATAAAACCTCCTCTTGATCAACTCATATGTTTTCCTCCCCTCAAAATGACTAGCCTCCGAGCAATCATGATGAAAATTAGTACCTGGTTGATCAAATGGTCCACACGAGGAAGATACACACATCCATTGTAATATAGAACTCCATCCTGAAATGAGAATGGTGCCTCTAGCTGTCCTCTAAGCTCCTGCACCTCGACGTCTTGTGCTTGAACATGTTGAACTACTTGGCTAAACTCACTGATTGTCCTTGTTAATGTATTACATAAGCGTGTTTGGAATGCTCTAACCATTGTGGCTCTCTTAACGCATGACAAAGTATTTGCCACCACATTAACCGATGCTTAATAAGAAATTCACCAACCTCCATGAGCTTAACCATTCAACAAGCTTGTCGAGAGTTTAACTCTTTCTATGTGAACAAATACATCAAAGGCTTGTGATATGTAAACACATTAAAACTTACACCATAAAGATAGTGCCTCCAAACTCATAATTCATTAATAATAACCAGTAGCTCTTGCTCATACGTCAAGTACTGTTACTTTGCAAGATTCAAAATACAACTCTCATAAGCAATAGGCCTCCCCTCTTGCATAAATATAACTCCAATGGACACTACATTTGCATCACATGATACCTCATAAGGCTTAGAGGGATCTACAATGCACGTACCAAGGCTTGTTTTAAAGCTTGAAAACTACTTTCCTTTGAAGCACTCCATGCAAAGGGAACATCCTTTCTCAACAACCTACTTAACATAGAAGCTTTCACTGGTAGTAATAACTAGCCATGCTCAAGAAAACCTGTAACTCTTGTACATTGCTAGGAACTGGCCATTGCTCCACCACTGCCACCTTCTATGGATTAGTCTTGACTCCATTTGGCATCTTAATGTAACCCAAATACTCCACTTTGCACTAAGCAAATGCACTTTTTTTACTTATATATGTTCTTAAAATTTAGGTAAATCTAAAATGAAATCACACAAACATTACACAATCACATGTTCTTGTATGTGCCATATGCAAGAATAATATATGAAATCATAATGTGATTTCTTCAACTCTATCTCTATGCCCACAACGGATAAAGACACGTCAAGGGCATTGTTCAATAACCTAGTAGGCATAAGATGATATAATATATCCTTGGGCTATGTACTATGTTGCTTTATAAACATGTAGGTAGATAGACATGAAAGGTTTTATGTGTGAATTTTGTCTAGTTTTTAATAGTAATTTGAGGATGGGAACAATGAGAAACTTTGAGCTTGGCATGGTGTGAAACACTTGCCACTCTTAACCCTAGTTGTCTCATTGGGTATATTTATACATATATGCACTGTATCTAATAAATAAATGTGCATTCATAAGAAAAATTGTTCCCTACATATCTTTCGATCTCGTGCATTATATATATTCCATCTGTTAAATAAATGAAATAATACCAATATATATATATATATTATATATATATTAGAAGCGCTAAAGTATTGCTTTTTCCATGTGCCATTCACCTAGTGTCAGGTCTCCATGTACACTGTTTCCCAACATTTGGGCTATCATGCCATAGCCAGTTGGAGTTATAGAATCACAGCTAATTAACTTTTGCTAATCTTTTCAAGTGCAACCTTGGCATTTAAAATGCCAATTTTGCACCAGAAGTACAAGAAGAACAAAGAGAAGATGTTATGTTTTAACCCTTATGAAATGTTTTTTAACGGGTTTATAGAATTATTATTCACTAGAATATTGGTACATTTAATTCAATATTGTTGGCTGTCTAACAATAAATTGTGCAAGTTTATTATTAAGTTAATATTAGATTATACAAGTTCCTCACAAAGAAAAAGTTTTATTTGCTGATGCACTTTTAAGTTTTATTTTGTTCCTTCTATACAGGCTACACCCATTGTCTTGTATTCAAGAAGGTTGTTGAACAATTTAAACACTGTGATTTTAACGTTTGTGCAGTTTACCTACTCGACTCTTGGCTATATGTGTTATATGCATTATTTAATTACTTTGCTATACAGTTAAATAAATGCCTATTGTTTGGTCAGCCATGGTAGAGTTAGAGGTTTCCCATGTCACCAAGATGGATCTCGTCCAAAAGAAAAAGGATATTGAAGAGTATATAACACACACACCTAATGAGTTTGTTTATGTCCCTTGATTTGGATGCTGTTCTATTGGTGGCTGACAAGAGTATTAAGAAGATTGCTCCACTCTTTGGAAAGTTGAATCAAGCATTTGCGAAACTGGTATGCATGCGTGCATGCGTGCATGCGTGTGTGTGAGAGAGAGGCTACGCTGGTACATACCATAAACAAGTGTGCATTATAACTATGCCTATAACTAATTACATTGTAAAATCTATATTTTGTGGTGTTAAATAGATATTTATGATATTGCACTCCTTGTTCCACATAGCCTCCTAATCTGCTAAAGTCATCTCAATGTACTTAGCTTTAATACTACTCGAGGTTGTAATATGTTGTCGCTCTGCCCATGCTAAAACAATAGCTTGATATCGATCTCCTCGTGTTTGCATCTCAATAGCTTGATGTCAATCTCCTCGTGTTTGCATCTCTTGCATAGTCTGCATATGGCAACCAAAGAAGTTTGAAATACTCATAAACTATGCATATATAAACAAGATGTTACAATTGTAAACACGGATGATCCTTTTGCTATGCATACAAGCAGATGTGTATTGATATGTATGTGTGTGTATATATTGATATACGTGTATATGCAGCCTTTAATAAACTTGTCTGATATTTTGATAAATTCTTTAAGTGCTTTGACTCTTCTATGGAACAGTCCAATGTTCTTTCCCAAACCTCCAAAATTCTTCATAATATATGCTAGTATGTACCTAGTATTAATGTAAAAAGGTACCATTTAATGAACTTTGTTACAACATCTACATAGATTGACCTTATTATTTAACCTCGCTCTCTCTCTCGTTCAATCCGAGGCTGTGAGTTTGATCCACATTGGGTCCATGGAGGTCCTTGGCACTGTTTTCCATCCTAGTCAAGACAATTGTAACGAATCCTAGTCACTCCTAAATATGTACTTAGTTCGAAGATGGGATTTTAACAAATGGTATGGAAACTTGTATGAAATGTACAGACTGCCACATCAACATGCAGCACACAAAATAACCCTACCTATTTATGGATTTCCTAAAATGACAAGAAAAAAACTTAGGAGAAAAAATTAAAAATTAATAATTACATTATCAATTATGTAAACTATATGATAACCTGATGAGTTATTCCTAATCTAGACCCTTAACCCACATTAACCTCGTGAGATTAGGATAACTGTTATATTGAAGATTGAGTTTAACAAAAATCATTGAATTTAGAATAACCATCACATAGAATTTAGGATAACCATCAAATCTAGGATACCATTGTATACAATTTAACATAGCTATTGGATAGGATTCAGGATGGCCATCCATAAAAATGCACAAACACATTAAATAAACTTATTATTATAATAAGATATATATGTGCACACTTGGCACGAGTGCAACGCTCACTCACGCACGTGAGTCCACGTGCATGCTCACTCACGGCACGCGAGTCCACGTGCACACCGACTAAACCTCAAAGGGTATATAAAGGACATGAATCCTAGATACATTAAAATCCCTAATTTTGATTAGAGAAGAAATTCTACAGGTAAGTAAGTATCAAATAAATTGGATTGTTGTACCTATGCACATAGTTGCTTTTCTTCGTGCTTGTTATTTTACATGTAGATATTTTATATATACGTATACAATATAATAATACTTTTTGAATTGGGTTGTGGTTGTCCACATAGTCTTACTTGTTTGTTTGTACATGTAGATATTTTGAATATGGGTATACAATATATATTCTTTTCCTTTTTAGGTTGATCAAGTAGAATTGTACGGTGTAAATGGAGAAATCTAAGAGAGAGAAAGGCGGTGGAGCAAGAACTAAGTATTGAGCTTTTGGCAGATATTCTTCCCGTCTCGATGCACAATGGCTGTACAGTGCACGGTGCGTGTGCCGCGAGTGCATGATGTTCCGCTCATCCCTCCCCCTTGGCTTTGCAAGCTTGTGGAACAGGAACCTGGATGACAAAGACGTGTGGCCGTCCTAACGCACGTGAAGACAAATGAACGAATGGTGTGGTACCCTTTTAGCAAGTACAAGAACATACATACTTTCAAGCCTCTTGCAGGTCCGCCCCGGACATGGAAGTGGTGCAAAAGTAGGGTCCCGTACAAAAGGTTCAGCACTGCAGGGACCTTTCAAGGTCTGGTTGTGGGCAACAATCGACAATACAACACTTGCGGTGGGGAATCCCTTGACAGGAAATTGGAAATATGCCCCCCACCCCATTGAGAGCAAGTTGGCAGGCTAGAGACTGCTTTCTCTGGGGAGACATGGAAACAGGGCCATACAATGTTGTCGCTTTTATATGTCATGTATCACTATGAAGCAATTGAGTATAGCTCTGCTTCTCATTCTTGGTCGCTGACACAGATGCCTGAAGATGGCGGTGTGTGGGGCTTAAGGGTTCAATGACAATGGTGCAACGGCAAGAGAGGCTGGTAACCTATGATATGGAACACAAAACTTGGAGCCATGTAATTTTTAATGATCACCTCACATACGAGATGGAACAAGAGGAGAAATGCAACGTAATGACCATTGGTAGTTTCTATTACAAGGGCACGTTTATGTTAGCTAAGGTCATTTACAAAAGGAATGGTAATTTAACAGCCTATGGGCTAGGAATTTGGGCATTGAAGGAGCATAATAGGCATGGAGGTTCTGTGTCGAAAGACATTTCGTGAGTTGTATGGTGAAGAAGGTGGCAAGGGTGTTTTGAATTGGGAAGTAAGCCTCCAAGGTGATGTGCTTGTCTTGAGCCCTGTTCGCTCCTTGACGGCTCGTCCTGTTGCATACCACCTCAAAAAGCTTTGTGGGAGTGCTTCCCTCGTCCTCGTTTTGTGTGCAATTATGTATTTGCCCCAAGCTTCACTGCAAAGCCATGTGATTAAGTTATAGGATAACATCAATGGATGTGTTTTGTGTACCATGGTGCCCACACCCAAGTGTAATTCACATTTCTCCTTTCTTAAGTGCAAGATGGACATGTAGTTGCTAAAAAGAATAAAAAAGTTTGTGTCGTTGTTATGCATGATATAAATGGAGTAGATGTTGTGTAAAAGGTTGTTAATATTCAAAGTACAGTTTGCAGTCATAAACATTACACAATCACGTGTTCTTGTAAACAAACCATCAAGCATGATATTATGTGACTTTCGTTTACTCTCTCTATCCATGTGAACACACATGTAGGCACACAGCCAAAGGTAAAAAACACCTCAAGGGCAATGTTAATAACAAAATTAGTGTATGATATATTATGCTAACCACTAGGTCATGTACAAATTTTGAGTAATAAAGACATATATAATGTAATATTTTATAAGAAACATCAACTAGTATTATAATAAGAAACTTTGAGCTTGTGAGTTTGTGAATGTGACACATATGTGATATACATCGGATGCGCAAGTGGATCGGCTTAAACAACCACCGGACGTTTAACAAGTTACTCTAGTACGCCAAGAAGGCTGAGAAGGTTTTGACATGATATTTTGTTGAGGTAATCTACACATACAAATACACTCATTTGCACATACACATAATGAAGACATACATGCATCATGTGGCCCAAGTATTTTCAATTTTAGTGAATGACCTTTAATGGATAACTCTATTAAAACAATGCTGTTAGGGAATCATGTGAACTAAGTAATAAGGTTGAACATAATCATATAAAATATTTTATTAATTGGATTTTAATAAGCTATTACGAGGTTTATGGAACTATATTCTAAAACGATGGTTGGCCATAAATTTAACATCTAATGAGTTAAATCCATGTGGTTATTTTTTTTTTTTTCCCAATAATGTCCCATACTGATTGATAATGTAACTATATGAGTATACTTGTCTATATGCCATATGTATATTAATTTCCTTATACACATGCATGCACAATCACAATGTAGAATTTAAATATTATTATCATAAGAATATCTAAATTTTATAAAGTTTTGGTGTGGTCATATTACTATATCATCAAATTTTATAACTATCATATTTAAATAGTGCATGCATAAAATTAGGTACACTTGCAATGGGAGATATATATTTGCGTATTAATGGGATCCCTTGGCTCACTTTAAATATATATGCCACACACACACACACCACCACGCCATGCAATTTAGATATTCTAACATATAAACTTTTTCTTATAATAATATTTAAATTCATCTAATAATTTTTAAATTGTACAACTCTAAATAGATATCACACACACTTATGTGCAATTTAGATAGTATGACATGTAACCTCTATATGATAGTAATATTTTTAATTTTATAGTAATATTTACCAAGATATTATGCAATATTTTGCACACACATGCATCAAAGACAAAGCGAACAACTAATTACAATGCATTAATATACTTATATATTTCTTAAAATTTAGGTAAAATCTAAAATGAAATCACACAAACATTACACAATCACATGTTCTTGTATGTGCCATATGCAAGAATAATATATGAAATCATAATGTGATTTCTTCAACTCTATCTCTATGCCCACAACGGATAAAGACACGTCAAGGGCATTGTTCAATAACCTAGTAGGCATAAGATGATATATAATATATCCTTGGCTATGTACTATGTTGCTTTATAAACATGTAGGTAGATAGACATGAAAGGTTTTATGTGTGAATTTTGTCTAGTTTTTAATAGTAATTTGAGGATGGGGAACAATGAGAAACTTTGAGCTTGGCATGGTGTGAAACACTTGCCACTCTTAACCCTAGTTGTCTCATTGGGTATATTTATACATATATGCACTGTATCTAATAAATAAATGTGCATTCATAAGAAAAATTGTTCCCTACATATCTTTCGATCTCGTGCATTATATATATTCCATCTGTTAAATAAATGAAATAATACCAAATATATATATATATATATATATATATATATAGAAGCGCTAAAGTATTGCTTTTTCCATGTGCCATTCACCTAGTGTCAGGTCTCCATGTGACACTGTTTCCCAACATTTGGGCTATCATGCCATAGCCAGTTGGAGTTATAGAATCACAGCTAATTAACTTTTGCTAATCTTTTCAAGTGCAACCTTGGCATTTAAAATGCCAATTTTGCACCAGAAGTACAAGAAGAACAAAGAGAAGATGTTATGTTTTAACCCTTATGAAATGTTTTTAACGGGTTTATAGAATTATTATTCACTAGAATATTGGTACATTTAATTCAATATTGTTGCTGTCTAACAATAAATTGTGCAAGTTTATTATTAAGTTAATATTAGATTATACAAGTTCCTCACAAAGAAAAAGTTTTATTTGCTGATGCACTTTATTAAGTTTTATTTTGTTCCTTCTATACAGGCTACACCCATTGTCTTGTATTCAAAGAAGGTTGTTGAACAATTTAAACACTGTGATTTTAACGTTTGTGCAGTTTACCTACTCGACTCTTGGCTATATGTGATATATGCATTATTTAATTACTTTGCTATACAGTTAAATAAATGCCTATTGTTTTGGTCAGCCATGGTAGAGTTAGAGGTTTCCATGTCACCAAGATGGATCTCGTCCAAAAGAAAAAGGATATTGAAGAGTATATAACACACACACCTAATGAGTTTGTTTTATGTCCCTTGATTTGGATGCTGTTCTATTGGTGGCTGACAAGAGTATTAAGAAGTTGCTCCACTCTTTGGAAAGTTGAATCAAGCATTTGCGAAACTGGTATGCATGCGTGCATGCGTGTGTGTGTGAGAGAGAGCTACGCTGGTACATACCATAAACAAGTGTGCATTATAACTATGCCTATAACTAATTACATTGTAAAATCTATATTTTGTGGTGTTAAATAGATATTTATGATATTGCACTCCTTGTTCCAATATAGCCTCCTAATCTGCTAAAGTCATCAATGTACTTAGCTTTAATACTACTCGAGGTTGTAATATGTTGTCGCTCTGCCCATGCTAAAACAATAGCTTGATGATCTCCTCGTGTTCGCATCTCTTGCAGTCTGCATATGCACAACCAAAGAAGTTTGAAATACTCATAAACTATGCATATAAAAAAGATGTTACAATTGTAAACACGGATGATCCTTTTGCTATGCATACAAGCAGATGTGTATTGATATGTATGTGTGTGTATATATTGATATACGTGTATATGCAGCCTTTAATAAACTTGTCTGATATTTTGACAAATTCTTTAAGTGCTTTGACTCTTCTATGGAACAGTCCAATGTTCTTTCCCAAACCTTCAAAATTCTTCATAATTATATGCTAGTATGTACCTAGTATTAATGTAAAAAGGTACTATTTAATGAACTTTGTTACAACATTGCATAGATTGACCTTATTATTTAACCTCACTCTCTCTCTCGTTGTATCCTTGTACAGGGCCTACTTTTGCACCACTTCCATGTCCAGGGCGGACCTGCAAGAGGCTTGAAAGTATGTATGTTCTTGTACTTGCTAAAGGGACCACCATTGGTTTGTTCGTCTTCATGTGCGTTAGGACGGCCCACACGTCTTGTCATCCAGGTTCCTGTTCCACAAGCTTGCAAAGCCAGGGGATGAGGCAACCTCATGCCACTCCTGACACACGCACGCACTATCACAAAGACGGGAGAGAATATCTGCCAAAAGCTCGTTACTTAGTTCTTGCTCCACTGCCTTCTCTCTTAGATTTCTCCATTTACATAGTACGATTCTACTCGATCAATCTAAAAGGAAAAAGAATATATACCCATATACAAAATATCTACATGTACAAACAAATAAGTAAGACTATGTATTTAACGAAGCGTTTTGGGAAATGCCAATCAAATAATATAGCTCTTAATTGGAAGTCGTATTTTCTATAACTAGCAATAGTCTTCTGACTACCAGGAGACGGCCTCGCCCTAGGTGAATGCTTGAACATGGAAGTCCAGGTGTTCATCTTGCGTTCCATAGATGCTAAAATCATCCAAGAAAATTTCAAAAATGTGGTCAAATAATCCCGAAATGTTTCACTAACCAAACATTGGAAAGCATAACGCAATATGCATATGTACCCAAGGACTAATGAATGCTATTTTGGTTGATCTGTTGGATCCACTTGACTTGGTTGTATCCTGAAAATCCGTCCAAAAAAGGAATACATTTCGTGTCCTGCTATGGTATCCAACAATTCTTCTGTGAAGGGTATTGGGTACGTATCTCCTCATTACATCGTTCAATTTCTATAATTGACACAAATACGCAATTTGCCATTTTTCTTTGGTACTACAACAATTGGTGAAACCATTGCGGGTTTTCAATTGGATAAATGAACCCGGCTTATAATAACTTGTCCACTTCTTCTTTAACTTTTGCTAGGAATGTTGGGTTCATAACAGTATGCTGTTGTCTCTTGGGGACTACATTTGGTAGTAATTCTATCTTGTGGGTACAAATTGTCAGTGGAATACTCCCTTAAATCTTTGTAACTCCAAGCAAAGACATTTGCATTTTGACGTAGTACTTTATCAACTGTTTTTGGTATTCCAGTTGAGATTAACTGCTATTTGTACTTTCCTTGGTCCATATTCACATGTTTTAATTTCCACTTCTTCAGTCTTCTCATTAGTTGTAATTTTCAGTTTCTGTTGAGTCCGTGTTTCTTGTTTGTGTTCTATTTGAATTGTAGTTGTTTTGCATGGGTTGTTTGATACTTATCCATGAGTCCTGAGAATGTCCATATGTTGCTGCTTTTTTCACTATAGTTTCTTTTCCTGTGCTTTCCTGTTCTGGTGTCATTTTGATATAAATCAACTGTGCTATCTCTACGAATTCTGAGTTGCTGTCTAAAAGCATTTTTTCTTCTTCCATATTTAAACCGTAATGCCAGTTGAAATCCTCCATCCATAATGGTTGAGTTGGTCGTTTGATTGGCTTTTTTTTTGTGTTCGATGATTGCTTCTTGTCCATGCTTATATAATACCATTTCATCATTCTCCCAATTATGTTGTACTTTTGCATCTCTTAACCAAGGTCTTCCCAGTAATATTGGTATGGTTTGCTCGCCTACTTGATACATATTATGACTAAGACACCTTAAACTTGATTCCTGCAATTTTTTATACATACGGATCTATATACCAAAGTCTGAGTTTCCTTGATCAGCTATCCGTACTAAGAAGGGCATTTTCTATAGGCCCTAACCCAGTTCCTTGCAAGTCTGCTCTTCAATTATATTAACTCCTGAACCTCCATCAATGGGTATGTTCTGGATGTTGTTCTTGTCAATTCGAGCCAATATATTGGTACTTCTTCATCCCAATCCTTTATCTCTAAGAATTTCGGTGGTATTCATTCCAACTTGATTGGTGTCGGTTTGAATGTTACTGAAATCCAAAGCATTTGTTATCTGTTTCACAGAAATGGTGTTAAAGTCAATAACTCTCTTATAGTTAACTGTATAGGTTGTTGCAGAATAACGGTGACAATACGATCTCCAGTGTACTGGTACTACTAACGTGGATTGCTGTGAATGCATACTTGCTTCATTAGGCATAGAGTCTTGATTTTCTTCTTGTTGTATTTTCTGAATTGATTAGCCACTCTTTGTACTGTAGCCTTCTCTTTTTTCCCAATTCTTGCGTATTGGCTCTTCTTTATTTGGCTCTACCCATATTCGTTAGCCCATGTTTATCGCATATGTCTCTGCTGAGGTAATTCTGTATCTTCTTCCCATTTGCACTCATAATTTTGTTGTTTGGTCATCCTTCGGATCATTTTCTTGTTGGACTTCAATTCTCTATGTTGCTAGTTTATGGGTGATGTTCCGTTGTTTAATTCACATTGTGACATTCTGGTGAATAATGTCCCATCTCTCCACATGTGTAGCAGCGAACATTGTTGAGTTGATTGCATTCAGTAGAATAGTGCCCTTTTTCTCCACATCTAAAACATGTCACATTTGGATTCAAACTTTGTAGTGCTGGTGGAGTGGTATTGGTGGTAATAAAGATGACTCGTTTGTGCTGGGGTTGGTAACAGAGACTGTCCCCCTCGTGGTATCTCCGTATTGTTGCCTTGTCGGTAGAATGCTCTGGGTTCACAGGGAAATCTCCTTCCATTGCCATTTCTTCGCTCCCCATTATATGATCTTTGTGATAATCGTATAGATTAGTATTTCATGATTGTGGATAGTCATATGGGTTTGGATTCCTGGTGTTGTTCCATCTGGGTGGTGGTGGTGGAAAACCTCAGTGCGTCCAATCATTGGTTGGGGTTTAATCTCGCATTTTGACATTGCCTTGCTTCATGTCCTATCCCTCCACACATCCACACTTGGGTATTTTACATTAGGAAGCATTTGTTCTTCATTTTTGCATGTTGTGCAAAAATTAACTTTGGTTCTTGGCCGTATTCGTTCTCCTTCCGGTATTGTTTTCTTGATTCTTGTTCATTATCATCTACGTATCTTCGAGGTATCAAACACTTCAAGTTGTTACTACTTCTTGATTGTATCATTTAAGTCATGCGGTTTTATCAGTCGTACTTGAAGCTGTAAGTTGTCCCTAGTCTATTTATATACCATTTCTTTGTCAATTTATCACTGACATTTCCGACCTCACAGCGGTTGTAATTCTCCGAATTGTCACATGTAATCTTCCACCGCCTCAGTAGGTTCTTGCCGTATTCTTGTAACTGTATGTTGGTCTCGTTTGTGATACTTTGTACATAGTAATTCTTAAATAATGCAAGTAGTGTACTGTACTTGTCGATTGTGATGGCATTTTCATAATACCAATCGTTGGCATCTCCCTTCAGCGTAAATGGAAATATTCGCAGCTTCTTGTATTCATCCTTGATTTCATTAGCTTCACAAGCCTTCTCAAATTGTTGTATATGGTGAGTCATATCCTCATTCTCGAGACCTGAAAAGGTAGATGGTATGACCTTTCTCGTAATTGTTAGTGTTCCCATTTCGTTAGGTACTTCCACTGACAACAAATCCCAATTTCTTCGCGTTGGTGTGTGTGCTCGTGATCGTCCCTTTCCTGATTATTATCCTCTGCTTCTGTAACCTCATCGTACTTCGTCGTTTGTTGCTCCTCTCATCGAGCTTCAATTTGCTCCTCCTCTGTTCTTCACGCTTCTCAATCCTCTTCCGAGTCTCTATTACTGCTTGTCGTCGTAAGTATCGCTCCTCGCACTCTCTTTGCTGTCTCTGCCTTATCTCTTCATAAAGTTGACATTTTGCAAGAATATCGTCAGTCATCCATTCATTTACTACTAGATGCTGCAGATCCATTCTCATGCGGTCTTTGTTGAGCATTCTTCCATCTTTGTGATAGCTGGTCCTGATCGTATTAAATACTCAGTCCTAAGCCTATGAAAAGCCTCAAATTTCTTCTTCCGCTGTAATTTCTCTTCAAACTCCAACACTTATTTGGGTATCGGTCTACCCATTCTGGTACATTCTGCAAACACATTGTCAGTTATCTACTAACATGACCATCCCTCCGTGGTTGCCATATGTTGAACATAGAAAAATTCTACTGCTCAACATAGCAGTGGTCACCACTGACAACCCCATATTAAGGATCAATTGAAATAAGTTAGTGAAGAAATCAGACTTCAGAAGGTCGGGAAAGAGTAAGGATGGCAAGGTGTATAGCAGGTAGCAGTACTATGGATCCCGTCATAATACTGAGATAATGAATAGTATACATCAAAGCAGGAATACGAGTAAGAGATAGACGTAATAAAGAGGGAAAGGAAACTTATATTATGTCCGCGCACGGCACATGGTACAAAAAATACAGTATACTCAGGATACCTTTCTAGTCCTAATCTGGTCTATTTATATCCGTACTCCTGGTCTCGTATGAGCAGTTATAGTAACTAACCTCTTAGCCTTATCCATTCAGTTACTGTAACTCCTTATCCTTATCAAAGTATGCCGTACTCCGCCTTAAACATCGTACTGCGGTAGTGACTTGCCCGTATTATGTTAGTGACTCGTACTCCGATATATCCTTCCCACTCTCGATTTTTCAACAATATATACTGTTTTTGGTGTTTTTTCCATTATTTTGCCCATGAAATAACAAGAAATCCTCTAAATGTCTAACTACGATCCTAACAGTAGTGTTGTAAAAGAGGTGATTCGTAAAGATTGGATTTTTAACCAACGAATATGTTATAAACCTCGCGAATTTCACAATATAAGAAAGGAAAACAAGTCATATTTCTTCAAGAATGAAAGATTTATTGGGCTTCATGAGGAGATCAATGGTGTTGGGGACTCGCAGACCAGATGTGGTGCTTCTCAGGAAGCTACAGTGGTCCTAGGACGCTGTGGAGAGCGTCCAACTCGGGGGTCCGAACCAGCAAGCCGGCCTTACCTCGGAAGTGGTGGAAGTGTGTTGGATGGCCTCTACCCGGACACTGCAAGGGTCCGTGTACAGGGTACGGGGAGTTCTACTACGGTGGTTTGGTAGAGAGTGTTGCTGAGCCAGGAGTAGGACAAGCAAGGGAACACCCGCTTGTAAGGTGAATAGAAGGAATATGGATATATTATATTGCCTGTCCAAGTACAAACTATCTCTGATAGAGGAGCCAGATATAAGACGCAGACTTTGACTCCTAAAAGACCCCGACCCACTACCCGCCTTCCTGCTTATATAGTGGGTTACCTAACGCTAGACCCTAGGTACAAGTGGTGCCTTCCTACTAGTTTGCCGCCTGGTGCAGAGTCCTGCTTGTCACATTTATGTGCCTCTTGCCTGCATGCTGTCCTACGTACCCTGGGTAGTTGGTCCGGATGATCAATCTATGCCTGGTTATGCCGCCGCCTATATCGATCGCTATTAGTTTGTACCTGAGGTACCTCCCTTATCCAGTGCTTTGTCCCATTGCTTGTCTGTGCTGGCTGGCGTCCGTGCTGGCTGGCCGTTTGACGGTGTCTGACCACCGTCAACCAGACACCCGAACTTATTTGTTGGCACATCCTCGGGCCATGTGCTCTAGATATCCACCCCTTGGAGCTCCCGGTACATGGCAATTTCGTTCTCCGTTGTGGCTAGCGTGGTCTTCAGTGTGGTGATGGTCGCTTCCTATAGCACAATCACCCTCTAGAGCTTTGCCTCGGACCTTGCCTGTTGCTCCCGAGCCTGCTTGAGCTGATCCTCCAGGTCCTGAGTCCATTCTCGGGAGTATTGTAGCTCATGTTCCCTTGCCGCAAGGAGTTGAGCTTGTTGGTGGCCGTGCTCCTTTTGTTCGGAGGCGGTGATTCGCGGTGTGTCCGGTTCCCTGGTTGAGCCGTGCTCTTATCCTGTGCTTAATGGCCCTGCATCGCTTACCTCTCGCTTCCTAAGTAGGGGTCCCGTTCGTTGGCTGTAGGTGTGGTAATGGCCTTTGTGAGTTGAGTCCTCATTAGCAACTCCCTTCTTACCGCCGTCAGTTCTGCTTGTGCTTCCGCGAGCTCCCCACACCTTCATTCTAATCGGGATTTGTGTTCCTGTATCTGTTGTTCCTTTCCTGCTATGACCTGGCTGCGGGTGTGTTGGTTGTCATTGAGTAGCCCTAGGAGGGTTTTGCACTCACTGTATAGCCTCTAGAATTTCGCTCTTCTCTCGCTCCAGCTTTCCTAGGCGTCCTTCGTTCTTTTTAGTGTTAACATACACAGTCGACCCCCTTGACTCAGTAGTTCCTTAGCCCTTTGGGTAACCTCCCGGGCTTCCTACTATCGTTTCGTGAGTTCCATCACTACGTCATCGTGTTCTTTCGCCACCGCTAGGAGGTCGAGGTTGTCATATACCACCATGGCTTCTTTTAGCTGGTCAAAGGCCTCCGTGAGCTCGATATAGGTTGTGGAGATCCATCGTCCATCAGCCTGAAAATGTTGGTAGTTACTCTTGCACTCGTCCTCGGTCTTGTCTTTCTCTCCTCTCTGGCTGGGTCCGGTGGATTGCTCGATTGTTTTTGCTGGGGATTCTAGTGGTAGTGGGGATCCTATAGCCATGGGAATCGCGTGTATGGGTTCCGGCATTCCATACCCTGGTGATTCCTAGTCTAGAAAGGGGCTACCTTCCGCCTGTTCCTCAGTTGACACCTGTTCTTCTGTTGATGTCCTTTCCCGTTGAGTTTGTTCCTCTATCGTGGCCTGTTCCTCTATTGACTCATGTTCCTTTGTAGACACTGGTTCCTCTATTGAATCATGTTCCTCTGTTGACTCCGGGGGTTCTGGCTGTTTCCTCATTTGGAGTGGTGGTGGTGTTCTAACTGTTGTTCAGCCGAACGAGCCTGTGGTCATAATAGCATATGGCTGTCCGTGGAGAGCCTTTGCTCCAATGCCGGTCCAAACTCCGTGAATTCCACTAGTTAGAGCTGGAACCAGGTACTGCTTAAGGCAATCAGCGCAATTTACCATGACTCCTTCCTATGCCCTGCAAAGACTGTTCACCAATTGCCTGGTGATCCGACTCCATGTTCTTCCTATAAGCATGAGGGCCATTAGCGTTATGAACTCGGCTGCTTCCTCCTTTGCTTGTATGCCTCGTAGTCCATGAGTTCATGTGGTGGCGGCTGTTGAACTTCCGTGTCCAAGCATTCCCCTAGGGCTAGGCCGTCCCCTGGTAGTCGGAAGACTATTGCTAGTTCGTTGAACATAATGCGAAAGACTGCGCTCCCATCCATGCAGAATTGTATTCCCCTATGCACGGTTTGACTAGTTACTAGTTCTGCTGACTAGAGGAATTGTTTGGCCTTCTCAGTGAATCCTGGGTGCAAAGGTTGCCTTGTTGGCAATCGATGCCCTCTTTATGGGGGCCTTCTAGATGAGGCTCTTCCTCCCTCTTTCCGGCCCCCCACTTCATCCTGGTGGGTGACGGCGGCCCTGGGTTTCCTACCTTACGTCCGTCATGGTGTTGGCCATGCTGGACCTCCGGCTCATGTCTCCCGTCACTATTCGTGTTGCTTTTGCCCCTCGAGATAAATTGAAAATGAAAATGGCTAGGTCCATTTAAAGTTAAGGAGATAAGTGAGGAAGGTGTGGTAAATGTTGAAACCCTAACAGGTGACAGAATGAATTGAGAAGGTATGAAGTGTCATTTATAGACATTGAGATATATTCTATATGAATATTCCAATACCCTTAGAAATCAGTGCCAAACCTAGATCTAGGGTTTGTAGCTTCTTTCTTTGCAAATATGGCAGGAGGAAAGAACACGCTTGTGGTGAGAAATTGCCGACCTCTACATAAGGCGGCTGAGAATTTGGCATGCGGCCATTTTACAGTCATGTTGATGGGCTGGGAGATTAGCCCAGAGCTGGAGAAAGCTCTTAAGGGATTGGGTCTTGAGAAGTATGCTCATCTTCTAGCACAGGTAAATCCTAATGCACTACAGTGCTATCATTTCATTATGATGGCAAAAAAGATGGTTGGAGACAATTTTCTTGCATATGCTGAAGGGAGAAGGATGTTGATCAATGAGAAGGCTATTGCAAAGATATTTCGGCTGCCATTGGAGGAAAGAGAGTTGGAGGTAGATAAAAAGAATTTAGATTTTTATCTTAAGGAGGGAAAGCAATACAATAGCAAGCTTGGCTTGCGTGTGGTAGATCTTGAGGAGGAGGTGGAGCTCGTGGTCAATTTTCTGGTGAACTCCTTTGAGTTCAGACTTTCTTCAGCTACAGCTTCAAAAATAGTCATGTCACTATATGATGTGCTTAAGACGGGGAAGTGCGCAGGAGTTGCACGCTATCTCCTCAGGAAACTGGGGGAGTATGTTTTTACTGCTCAGGAGAAGGAGATACAGCAGAAGGAGTCTCCGATGATTGCATTGGCGTGGATACAGTCACTTGTGAATCATGTGACGGAATGTGGAGAGGAAGTTGAGGAGTAGGAGTATGCTAGTAAGTTGCAAAAGGTGCTCAGACCTCAGGATAGGCTAGTAGGAAAGAAGGTATAGGAAGTAGCTAGTGGGAAGCATCAGGAAAGCACCAGCAAGGTGATGAAAACACCACTAGCGAAGAAACAAAAGACATCGCGAGTGATGCCTATGCGAAAGTTGGTGAGGAAGGGAAAGATGAAAGCCCGTGACAGAGAGTATCCATCTGGATGATGAGGATTCGACAGGAACAGGAGAAGAGGAGGAGGAAGAGCATTCTGAACAGGTTTTGATGGTGAAGCCACTTAAAACTAGAGAGCCACAAAAGGTAGGGCAACATCTGGAGCAGAAGACGTTGGAGGAAGTGGTATAGATGGAGCTGGAGAAGCGACATGAACAAGTACCAATGACTCAAATGACGCCAGCAAAGGATAAGCTGAAAGAGCAGTCGCAGGATAGGCTGTCTGAGGTACAAAATAGGAAAGAGAAGTCACCCAAGTTGCGGGAGATAACAAAGGAGGAGCTGCCAACAATGGAAACAGGGAAATCGGTGGAACAATCACCAAAGCAGTTAGGGAATAAGGGGAAGGAGATTCCCAGGGATATTCCAAGAATAGTTGTGGAGGCAACTGCAGTTTTGTTGCAGTTACCAACAAGGCAAGCTCAATCACCAAACGAAGGCATGGGACGTGTTCCGATGACACGGCAACATGGTTCAATCATGGAGCTGTAGGGCACTCCCCATGAGGCAGAGGTATGTTTGTACGAGGAGGATATCCTATGCATCAAGCATGTGTGGGAGCGGGTCATTACTACGAATTTGCGGCAGAAGAAATGGCAATGGAGTTTATGGAGCTAGGGATATTCATGGATGGTGGTAAGCGTCGGAAATCTTTTAGATAGGAGGAAGTGCCTATGGAGGTTGAGGTACAGCTAGCACAGGTTTTGTCTCATATGCAGTAGGAGATACTAGTCAAATCAGCAAAGGTGAGTTCAGCATCGCAGGATATACCACAGTTGGCTTCAGCGTTGTACAACCAGTTTGTGAATATGGGGTACACAATAAAGGACAAAGCAGAGATTTGGAGGTTGATTGCAGAAGCGATGGAGGCAATGATAATGCCAAAGATTAACACCATGCAAGCTACAGTTAGCAAAATTGGAGCACGACCGGTGAAGGCAAGGACTCCTAGTCCTATAGTTCTTGAGAGCAAGCCTGTGAGTGTTTTAGAGCCTATGCCAATGGCGCAGAAGATAATCAGGACGCATGAAGAACTCCGATAGGGAGGAGCACTCTTGACAGTGCTGGGGAGGAACTCGAGCGACTGCAGGTGGAGAACTAGGGTCTCCGACTGCAGGTGGCATCCATGGCGCAGGAAATGGAGAAGATAAAGACGGAGTTTGTGAGGTACAAGGAGGAATACGAGACATAGTATCCTGAGGAGCCGCAGGAGAATGAAGGTACAGGACAGGTGCAGTGAGGACACTGCAAAGATTCAAGGTGGGGAATAGTGTTAAAAGCCAAAAATATAGCATGTAGGAACTACATACATAGGACTTTCCTATGGTGGAGAAATAACTTATAGGAAAGTGGTAGTAGGAAATATCCTGTGTACAGGAGAAATCCTACGACAATAGGAAAAATCTTACAGGGTAGGAAGGATCCTATGGTTGTAGGAAGCAGACAGTTATGACGGTTAGAGGAGGATAGGATTCGGTTAGGGCAAGTTAGGGCAAGAAGGAGAGAGAGACTATGGAGGCTATGAAGGCTATGGAGAGCAATGCATGAGAGAGAGTATCTTTGGGAGAGAAGTAAGTCTTCACACTTACTATCTCTTTGTATTCATTTAGTAATGCAAGTGCATGTTTATGGTATATTGTGAATGCTTATACATGGCAATGACCAAAGCAAAATCCTATCCCTGACCTTAGAGACGAGATAAGTACATATATAAAGCTCTCTATAGAACAAAATCCCTACACTTTAATTGGCAGAGCTTTGCCTACAGTGATTTCTGCACACAAGAAAGTTTTGCCGTGTTAATAGTAGGGTTATTGATTGAAAAAACTTCATTTTGATTTTCTTACTTGACTTCTTAGATACCCACCCCATATCTTTTCCCTCTATATCCTTCCTCTTGTGGGAGTTCTTCTTGACTGGTCAAAATTACCCCAGGAACTTTCCTCCTTGTTTTTGAAAGTGGGGAAGACACCTATCTTGGTAGGTGGCTTTGTCTCCTTCTCAATATCCAAACGTCTTTTCTTTGGGTTGGAAAGTAGAGGTGGTTTTCAACTCTCCTTATGTCTTTTGACTTGGTCCAAATAAGCTTCTTTTTCACTCTTAATCCGACGCATCCTTACCACTTGATTCTTCCTCATCCTCCTCATCACTCTCATTGGTCTATACAATGTCTTCGATACGATAGGTTTATCATCAAGAATGTCCAATACTGTCTCTTTCACATAGTAAAACATCTTATTATTGAAATCATTGTCTACAATATTCTAGTTGTGTTTTACTACTAACTCAACAAGACCTCATGTCCCCATAAAGAAGTTTATTACAATATCACATGGCCGTGTCAACAGCTTTATGATTAAATTCATGAGATGCTTCAATTTTTCACTACTCCATCTCTTGTTAAATTGAAAATGAGTGTTTTCTCTGAAGTAGATAAATGGGAGCTTATAGGTAAGAACCATCCAAAGCTCTAGTATAATGTACTTTATTATAATGGCGCTTGAAGTGCATTCCATTCAATTTCTCCGGCTTCCCTTCTTACAAGCACCATCAATGCAAAATTCATAATTTGGTACACAAAACAACACATAAGATTATAACAAGACATAGAGTTTTGTTAATTAAAAGAAGAAAGAATGCCTAACAAAATTTCAATAGAATGGATGGTACTATGACCCATTGTGAGCCTCAATGGTCCTTGGTACTGAGGATGCATCAAGGGTCCCATATATTGGACCTCATGTGGCACTTTCCATCCTTGACACCAAGGACAAGTTAGGAGTCCATTATATGGGACCTCTAATGCATTCAACCAAGGTAGTGAGTGGACTCATGTACAATGTATGGATTTATTTCCTTACTTTTGAAATTAAAATATATCTTAATGCCGTTGTCAAATGCTCAACATGTTTTATTTGCATTTGAGGAAACAAACCTTTTGTAATAGCCTAAACCTTGTTTGACCCACGAGTTGCATCATTTCAATTTTATTTATGATGACAACATGGCTATAAATTTGTTGCATAATATAAAGAAAGCTCTTCTCATTGTTGGAATGCTTATTTCATGTTTCATGACTCAAGATGGTCATTTGTCCTTCTTGACATACCTGGAAAATCATGATTTATGAGTTTGTACACTACAAACCCAACTTATTGAGTTGTAGAGGTGGATGCACTATGATTGTTCTTTGATCTGTTTGCATTGTAGAAAACCATGAATCTGTCCAAGGCTATGGGATTTGGCTCGTATTTCAAATCTCAAACCATGGAGGATCTTATACATGTCATGTTGGATGCATAGTTACGAACACGGCCGGGATCCTGGCCGTGTTCACCGTGTTTCATGAACATTGCCATGGGTCGTGTTCCCAGAGCCGTGTTCATGAACAGTATATACTGTTACAAACACTAGCTGTGATCCCGGCCGTGGTTGCTGGGATCACGGCCTATGTTCATAACACCAACTTAGGGCATCAACACCATATCTCAACTCCATCTCCTCCAAGCTCTCGATCTTGCTCGCCGCCGCTTCCACTGCCGATTCTGGCAGTGCCGCAGCCACCTCTACTGCTCCATTTGTCGTAGATTGGAGGAGAGGCGCTTCATCTGCTCTGAAGCATGGTGCAGCAATCCAGCATACTGCAAGGATGCTCATACAGGATTTACAGGTACATCTAGTATGTATGGGGGTATATAGGCCATCCAAATGTGTGTGTGAGTGTGTATTCATATATCTATATGTAATACATGTGTTAAAGGATATTTATACATCCTCTTCATATCCTTACATTTGTGTAAGTACACACAAACAATACGATAAGTGGCAATGGGCAAGTAGAGTGCCAGAAGAACAAGTGCTGTGAATAGAATCAGCAATACGAACAGTGAAAATAAACATATTCAAATTTTATGCATATTAATATGATTCTGTGTGGATGTTTGAGTTAATAAAAAGTAGTATATTCTTATAATTAAAATTAAAATATTCACTAGAATATTCGTGAGCCACCGTGAGTTGTGATCGTATTCTGTAGTCGGTTCTTGAAATCTAAGGCTCGTGTTCGTGTTCGTAACTATGGTTGGATGACAACAACCTTATAGCAACAAACTTTCTTGATTCAGGTTACAGAATGGAAGAAGCTTGTCATCAATATTTACAGTTCTTTGTTGGTTTGGTGCATCTTTGCTGGAATGTTGGGCACCACCAAATGCAAGCCTCTTCCCCTTGGTTGACTTCCTTTTTATTCCCTACAAAAGATGCATACCATTATAGAATTCAAGCTCATCTTCAAGAATCAAGTGATTTCATCATTTGTTACACATGGAGCAAACCTTAGATTCGATTTTTCGTTGAATACGAATGTGTCCATGTTATGTTGTTTACATCTTAAAGCCCATTATATAAACAAGGATAGGGAGGAACAATGTTTGTCCAACTTGCAAAATCTAAAAAATAAACAATTCCATTAACACTTAATATACAGTAAAACTAGTCTTCTCACCTTGGCATGAGCTTGGTGAATGTTATATTTGAAGAGTTCCCTCCTATCCTTCTTTAATAAAGTGAACACCTTTATAATGTATGGATACCATGATAGATTAGGGACTTTGGTGGATCTTATCAAAAAAACTCCTTTAGCCAAATTGTGATGTCATTTGAGATTCCCTTTGTACCTATGCTGAAAGTGTGGTAGACTATTAGGCGTTCCTCAATTACTTGAAAATACATCCGTTTGATATACAACCATGGCTTAAAGTCATTGTCTCCTCTTTTAATGTCAGTATTATGGTAGTTCTTTTTGGTAGCATCAACATGACATTCATTTTGAATATTTGTCCCTTATCCTTGTCCATCAATGGGATCCAAGCAAGGACTATCCACTTCTTCACCCAAAATTCCTATTCCATGCTTTTGACCACTAAAATTTAGTGACCTTTTCTACAAATTTAGGCCCATTCAACTTCTCATCAACTACAGAGAAGTACTCTTCATTGTCGTCATTCAACGATTGCACACATCCTACTTGATTTTGTTTATCATAGTCACACTTGCCTTTCCTTCCCTCCTAGCTCTTTTGATTTTCTCCATCTACTTTGCCTTGTAATTGTGCAGCAAAATTCCCAAACAAAAATGTTAAATCATCCTTGACATCAAAGATAAAATCTTATTGGACAAATAGTCATCATCGGCTTTGAGGACAACTATGGATTTAAAATAGCATTCCACATGATCATATGTTTTGAGGTAAATCATCTATTTTATATTTCATAGCAGCCGAAAACAATTATTACAATGTGATATATATAGAGTGTTAAATTAAATAAATATTAACTACCCATATTTTAACAATGATACTTAGCCGGATTTACACACTAGCAACCGGGCTTTCTGGAGGACACTGTCAAGAAAGAGCCGGATCTAGACACCATCAGCCCATTCCAGGCTCCACCATCTTCCTTGTGCAACAGCACCCTCTCTTTGCCTTCGCAATCCTGGGTGCCGAGTGAACTCCTTGATGATACTCCCAAAAGAAAAAGGGATCACTAACTTATTCGCACAAGGACTCTCCTCTACTCCTCTTCACTCTTTTCCTCCCAGAAGGTATCCAGAAACGCCCTTCATGCGGTTTCTCAACGGGCTCCTTTCGGTAAAGAACCAATGACTTCAACACCACTCTTTATTTCTATGTTAACAATCAAAGAGCCTCTAGATGTAATATTTATAGTTTCCAAACTTGATGCACTAGTGTAGAGCATAAAGTTGTTATGGTAGCTCCATTTTGATGAGCACCTTGGTGAGAGCTTTAGACAATCATAGGCATGCATTAAAATGATTGAGTTTATGGGAGCATTCTTGACTTACATGCTCATTGCCGTTAGGGTCTAGATGAGTGCTACCTTCTTAAAATTGTTATGGATTTTGAGTAGTGTTACATTAATACAAATGTGGTAGTCTTTACTATTGCAAAAGGGCTCCTCCTCCTTTATTATGTTAAGCCACTAAAGCCAATTGTGACCATCCCACACATCAAACGTCTTTCAGTTTAGAAAGCTAAGTTCGA
The DNA here is from genome assembly GCA_003024785.1 of Selaginella tamariscina. Lineage (NCBI taxonomy): Eukaryota > Viridiplantae > Streptophyta > Lycopodiopsida > Selaginellales > Selaginellaceae > Selaginella > Selaginella tamariscina. The sequence continues at coordinate 243,053 of PUQB01000354.1, forward strand.
GGTTGGCATGACAATCGTTCTAGAAATTCTCACATTTCTCCTTCCAGAATGGATTCTTGAAGATCTCGGCTTCCTCATACTATGTCAAATCGACTTCAACAACACAATGAATGTCTATGAGGTGCTTAGTAACTGTGTTCACGAAAGAAATCCATGAGGTTCTCAATGTCCTTAAATAACACACATACATGTTCATTCTTCTTCAATAGTATGAGAGGCATGTGGGGTATGTTGTTGCAACCCTTCTTTTGCATTTTGTTTATCAACTCTGATGTCGGTGTTTTTGTAAACTTCACCGACAATGTAGAAACTTGCCACTGTAATTATTTCTCAATAGGGATAAGAGCCGATGGAACCTTAGGCAAAGTGGCTGTCTCACTCTTTTTCTTCACCAAGGAAGAAAACTATATAGTTACATGAATTGATAAAACAAATGAAGCTAATAATGATTACAAATCAAAATGATTAAGAAATTGTAGTGGAATGGTTTTAAATGCAATTTCCATATGCTTAGGTGGTAATAGAATCACTAGTGACATCCTTAGTGCCAAGGATGTCACAATACTCATTCTAGAGGTAGTGAAATGTAATCATTTAAACACTCATTGACCACCCTTGGCATTGAGGATTGTTAATGATGGTTATTAGTGTATTTGTTATGGTGGTAGTACAAACATTATTTGCCATCCTCAATACCGAGGATGACCATTTCACATTAGGGGTGTTTTAAACAATTGGCCATGAAATGATAAAACCATCCTCGATGCCGAGGATGGTTAATCTAGGATTTTCTAGTATTTTATGATGCCACAGAAACACAAGGATTGTCCTTGACATCAAGGATGGTTAATGCACTTAACAAGGGGGTTGGAAAAGACAATGATAATCCTCAGCAACGAGGATGAATAATGAAGGTCAAGGATGTATGCTCAAATGCTCAAGGAAAGAGATCAACGATCGTTGGTCGTCGGGGACTCTGCAAGCCAAATGTGGTGCTTCTCAGGAAGCCTCAATGGTCGTCAGGATGTTGTGGATAGCATCCAACTTCGAGGGTCCAAACCGGCAAGCTAGCCTTACCTCAGAAGTAATGGAAGGTGTTGAATGGCCTCTACCTGGACGCCGCGAGGGTCCGTGTATAGGGTGGGGGAGTTCTACTATGGTGGTTTGGCAGAGAGCATTGCTCAGCCTAGGAGTGGGACAAGCGGGGAATCCCTGCTTGTAAGGTGAATAGGAGTATGGATATATTTATAATGCCTGCCTGAGTACAAACTATCTCCGACAGAAGAGCAAGATACAAGACGCAGACTTGACTCCCAAAAGACCCCGACCCACTACCAGCCTTCCTGCTTATATAGTGGGTCACCCAACGCTAGACCCTAGGTATAAGTGGCGCTTTTCTACTGGTCTGCCGCCCTATGACAGAGTCATGTCTGTCTCATTTATGTGCCTCTCTCACGCATGCTGTCCTGTGTACCCTAGGTAGTTGGTCCGGACGATCGGATCTATGCCTGGTTATGCCGCCGCCTGACATCGATCACCATCAGTTTGTACTCGCAATAACTTCCTTATCTGGTGCTTTGTCCAGTCGCTTGTCCGTGCCGACTGGCAGTTTGATGGTGTCAACCCGTCAACCAAATGCCCAATACCACATTTTCTTAGTCAAGTCAACTAGGGCGTCCCTTAGCCGAGTGATGTACCCCAACATGTGGACCGTGTATACGTTAACCGACTCTCCTGCTTTCTATTTCAAGCTCGTTAGCTTGTGGATCACCTCTTCTTCACTCTTTTCCTCCCGAAAGGTATCCAGAAACACCCTCCGTGCGATTTCCTAGCAAGCTCCTTTGTTTGCCACATGGAATCGCATCCACCAGGCGTGTGCCTTCTTGTCCAGGGTGCATGCGAATGCACTTAGCTTCTTGTGATTGTCAATTATGCTCCGAAGTTCGCATACCTATTTCAACTTGTGTACATGTTGGTCTGTGTCTTCCCCCTTCGCTCCACTGAATGCGGGCAAGGGCACTATTACGGTGCTCTTCTGCATCCGATTGAGCGTGCGGGCTAGTAAGGTAACCGGGTCGATTCCCATAGCATCCCATTGCACCTAAGAAGTGCTCCGATCCGGACCCTGCTTCGGACGTGGTGTAGTCCACGTCCTAGTATTCTGCGGGTACCTTTCTCCTTCCTTGTGGCCCTGCCCTCCTATTGAGGGTGGTTGACGAGGACGGGCTTCTCCCGACTGTCCCTTGGGGGCCCCCTCCGCAGGACCAATTAATGGCTGGTGGCGCGGCTTACCTCGGCTGGATGGTATTCCCTCATCCAGTGATGATTGTGATTCTGTCGTGTGGCTTGGTGGATTTCCCTCATGGGGCTAGTGCATATATTGGTCGCTCGGGCGAATCTCTCCTACCCTTGGACGGAATCCCCTCGTCCCTTGTCCAGAGTGGCCACTGTGCAGCCTCCCTTTCTAGTACCTCCTCCCAGTCCGTCAGCTCGTCGACGTCTAGTCGCCTTCGCGCAGGTGGTCGTCCCGTGTGTACCCTGGTCTTCCAAAGCCTTGGGTTTTCATCCTAGTAACCACCCTGGCTTGCTGCGTCGTCCGATCGGCTAAACTTCTAGTGCAGAGGTTGCCTTATTGGCAATCGATGCCCCTCTCTATGGGGGCCTTCCGGATGAGGCTCTTCCTCCCCTCTTTCCAGATAGCCACGAGCCCCCCGCCTCACCCTGGTGGGTGACAGCGGCCCTGGGTTTCCTACCTTATGTCTGTCATGGCGCTGGCCACGTTGGACCTCCGGCTCACGTCCCCCATCACTATCCGTGTTGCTTTCACCCCCTCGAGATTCCTGCCTCCGCCGCAAGCCTACCCTTTCCTAAGGTTGTCCTGTGCGGGGATTCCTCTTTTGAGGGTACTCATTGAACACGGGTTCTGCTCTTTGGTGTGGGGGCTCATCATGGACGTCAAAAGGTGGAGGGCTTCCATCGTCTTGCCATCCATCCCACTCTGCATCATAGGTCATTGTCGAGCGAAGTCACCCGTCCGGGTGTTGCTGTACTTGGATTGACATCCGAACGCGCTGCGGTTTCTTCATATCCTTCTTCGTCGTCAATGGTGTGCGACCGCCTCTGCCTTTGGTGTGCCGGGTTTACCGCTGCTCGAGATTCGGCCATGCGGTATTTATGTCAAAGTTTTAACCTAAAGCGCCAACACGTGGCAACACGTGGCTACCAAGTGGCCATCCGGCGTCATCATCCTGTGTGAGCAACGCTAAATCTTCTAAGATAACCCTAAGAGTTTAACTCAGAGGCTCAATTAGGCAAAAGACTTAGAGTCCCACCCTAAGTCCCCTAGAATGACCATCCCTTGAACCCTAAAGGATAACCAGAGTAGACTTTAGAATCTCGTCCTAGTAGACCTAGACAGGCTCATGCCCTAACCCCACAAAGGAGATGTGTCTCACACATACCTTTGTGACAGAGCTAAGGCATCATCACTTACCCCTTGAGGAATCACCCTTATCCAGGAGTACAACCCCTTTAAGGCAACAAGGGGTACCCTAAACCATGACTAACCCCTAAGGGTTTGGGTGGCCAAATCATACCCTAGACCTAGGCTAGTACTTAGTGAGGACACGAGTGTGCGTCGTAGGCAGACAAAAGTGTTCTACTAAGCAAACTCCCTAAGGCTAGGTTTGGAAAACCCTAAGTACATGACCTTGCGAGTGCTTCACGAAAAGGCTTTTGTTAACAAGTTTAAGTTGTTCCCCCTAGAGTCCAAGGAGAACACTCCCTTAGCCAAGTGTGCCTAAGCACACCTAGTTATGAAACTCTCACTACATCTAGGGTCCGTCAACATAGTACATAGGTAACAACAATCAACGTCCAAAGTAAAGGGTCGAATCATAGTAAAAACTATGACAATTTACGTTGTTCCCTCAGGTAAGTGAGGCAAGGGCCGATTGCGGCAACCAAGGTGCCTCACTGCCTTCCATCAACCTCCCTCGGCCGGCCCGTTGCATCCTCCTGGCCAACTGTTGCTCGTCGATCTCTATTTGTTCGAATGAGTTAATCCTGGCTCTCCTTCAGGGCCGCAACTCTGCTTGCTTCAGTGAACTCCATTTGTGTGTATTATTTATCCCTTCATGGTCGCCACAAATGGTAGTCGGGGACTTCGCAGGCCAGATGTGGTGCTTCTCAGGAAGCCTTATGGTCGCCAGGACTTGTAGATAGCATCCAACTCTGGGGGTCCGAACCAACAAGCCGGCCTTACCTCAGAAGTAATGGAAGGTGTTGAATGGCCTCTACCCGGACGCCGCGAGGGTCCGTGTACAAGGTGGGGGAGTTCTACTATGGTGGTTTGGCAGAGAGCGTTGCTCAGCCTAGGAGTGGGACAAGCGGGGAATCTCCGCTTGTAAGGTGAATAGAAGGAGTATGGATATATTTATAATGCTTGCCTGAGTACAAACTATCTCTGATAGAGGAGCAAGACTTGACTCCAAAAGACCCTGACCCACTACCAGCCTTCCTACTTATATAGTGGGTCACCTAGTGCTAGACCCTAGGTATAGGTGGCGCTTTCCTACTGGTCTGCTGCCTTGTGACAGAGTCCTGTCTATCTCATTTATGCACCTCTCTCACGCGTGTTGTCCTGCGTACCCTGGGTAGTTGGTCCGGACGATCGGATCTATGCCTGGTTATGCCGCTGTCTGACATCGGTCACCATCAGTCCATACCCGCGATAACTTCCTTATCCGCGCGCTTTGTCCCGTCGCTTGTCCGTGTTGGCTGGCAGTTTGACGGTGTCAACCCACCGTCAACCAATCATCCTCAATGCTGAAAATGCATATGCAAATGAATTGAGCACATGTGTCATTGTTTGAATCAAGAAAAATACGACAAAACCAAAAACCTAAGTGAAAACCTAAACCCCCTCATGTATGGCAGTGCAACATGGTGAAATGCATGTGGGGCATGTGGTGAGCTTATCGATAAACATGCACAAACATTCTTTTGAACCTCTAGCTAGAATATTATTTTAAAGTCATTTCTAAATGTTCTCTACACTCATTGCTAGGTAAGTAATTTGCATATAGTTTGCAGGCTGTTAATCACTTGTTCACAATTTGCTTGTGAATGATTGTATGTAGTATAATTTTCTTTAATATTTGCATTAAATAACTCACATAAATTTATAACAAACATATAATACCAAATTGATTACCAATTCTTATTATTACGTCCATACAAATTTCTTTCCCTTTTAAAAGATCACAAGTTTTTATCCTTATCATCCAGATTCATTTGTTTCTTACCATTAATTCGAATGGACTCCTTAATAATATCATATGAAAATATAACAAGGAGCTATCTATTACAAACATAATAGCATGATTTTTGTGCCACGTATGTACTGCATGTGGATTTTGCAATACCAAGGATAAGTAAGCTCCAAAAGATTCTAACAGGAGTTGGAGGGCTAGAAAAATTTCAAGTGAAGAAGGAACGTTCAACATCAGCATTGAATTAGGAAAGAATGTCATCATAAATGTGCAAGAACCTTCTTACATTCACCTTTTTGACAACTCGTTTGATGATTCTTTAGAGTTTTTGCAGAATGATACATATGCTAATAAAAGAACATGTAGCTCTCATGCTAATGTACTTTTACTCCAATAAATCCATGTAAGCTCCCCCTTCATGTACAAGGAAGTAACTAAACAATGGTTCTAATACAAACAAGTCACCATCAAGGAATCTCAAGCAAAATGTCAAATGACATTCTTATATGATATGTTGATGTACTATCATGCAAAGAATTTGCTGATCAAATGAAATCAAGTGATTTGTACAAAATCCCCAATTATACGATGGTGATATGATTTTTAAACATTCATCAATCCCTGAAGTGTGTAAGGATTCACTAACAAGAATGAAGAGAACAAATGACGATCATGTTTGGACTAGGTGCCATGATTCACATTGGAGGGATTTCGATGACAATGTTTGAATAAGTTGTTACGTAGAACATCTTTCATGTAACAATGTTGATTGTCCTTGTCTTGACAAGAAGGTCATGAATAACCAATACTTGGGAACAACACCTTGAAATATAGACCATCTATAGAACAAATATAAGTATTATGGATTTCAATAGGAATGCCTATGTTCATGTGATGTCATATGTTACATTGTCATTTCATTCGATATAGAAATGACAAGGCTCTTCTGTTACGACCCGTGTAACGAATCAAAGAATATTCCCCAAAAAGGTATAAGCTAGAATATTCCTAAAGAACTATACCTAGATCTAAGAAAATTAAGGGCACACGAAGATTGGAAGCCTTTTGAAGAGCAGCGTGTGGAGACTAGAGACAGCTCGGGGGAGGTCGGGTGGTTTTGTGAGGGTCTCTAGTTTGTACATAGTGGAGCCTAACAATTGGTATCGGAGGCAAGGTTCGAGATGAGTGCCTGGTGGGAAGGGATAATATCACCTGTGTGGAGACATTGGACACTAAAAGGCAAATTGTCCAAGGAGAAGCAAGCCCAAGGGCAAAAGTTTCAATGGCAGCAAGGACAAGTAGATGCCTAAGAAGCTTTAGGAGATGGAGCCTAACAATTGGTATCGGATTGAGGGCTCAGCTATCACACAGAGCTACAGTGCTTGTGTGGAGGAGTTACAACTGTAGGTTGGCAAAACCTAGTGGTGGAGCTGCATGAAGACTGTGCCTCAATACGAGATTGAGGGCTCAGCTATCACACAGAGCTACAGTGCTTGTGTGGAGGAGTTACAGCTGTAGGTTGGCAAAACCCAGCTGGTGGAGCTGCATGAAGACTGTGCCTCAATACGAGATTGAGGGCTCAGCTATCACAGAGCTACAGTGCTTGTGTGGAGGAGTTAGCTGTAGGTTGGCAAAACCCAGCTGGTGGAGCTGCATGAAGACTGTGCCTCAATACGAGATTGAGGGCTCAGCTATCACACAGAGCTACAGTGCTTGTGTGGAGGAGTTACAGCTGTAGGTTGGCAAAACCAGCTGGTGGAGCTGCACAAGACTGTGCCTCAATACGAGATTGAGGGCTTAGTTGTCACACAGAGCTAAATTGCTTGTGTGGAGGAGTTACAACTAGAGGTTGGCAAAACCCAGCTGGTGGAGACTTTCTTTCTTGCGAAGCTAGTGCGTGTAGTGGAGCACCAAGCACATGAAGCTTGAGTATAGTGAAGTGAAAGACACTTGGTTTGGAACAAAGCTTGAGTCTCCAAACAAGTTCTTTTACTATCACCTTGAGCAAAGCTGTTGTGCAGGAGTTTGCTGAGTCTTCCCTCCTGAGCTACCTCATGGCTTACCACATGCAAGAGGTGTGGAGCATGAGATTGTGTTGGAACAGGGTACGAAAGCCATTTACTGTAAGCCATTCCGACTGAGCCATGCTAAGGAGCAAGAGGTTAAGAGACAAGTGATGGAGCTATTGGAATATGGCTTCATACAACTGAGCAAGTCTCCATTTGGTGCACCAGTATTGCTTGTCAGGAAGAAAGATGGCACCATGAGGATGTGCATAGACTACAGAGCTCTCAACAAGCAAACAGTGAAGGACAGGATGCCCATGCCACGTGTGGATACTATCATGGATCATCTCGGTGGAGCCAGAGTGTTCACCAAGATAGATTTGCACAGTGGGTATCATCAGATTGCTGTGAAGGAGGCAGATATCTACAAAACTGCTTTCAACACTAGCTTTGGGCATTTCAAGTTCACTGTTATGCCATTTGGCTTAACAAATGCCCCAGTCACATTCACTCGGTTGATGACTGAGGTGTTTGGTGACTACTTGCATGACTTTGTGGAGATCTTCCTCGAATATTCTTATTTACAGTAAGAATATGAAGGAGCATGTGCAGCATTTGCGAAGAGTTCTTCAGTTGTTGAGGAGAACAAGCTCTATGCAAAGAAGAGCAAATGTGCATTTGCTCAGTGCGAAGTGGAGTATTTGGGTCACATTGTGACGCCAAGTGGAGTGAAGACTGATCCACAGAAGGTGGCAGTGGTGGAGCAATGGCCAGTTCCTAGCAATGCAGAAGAGTTACGGAGTTTCTTGGGCATGGTGGTTATTACCGGGTATGTCAAGGATTATGCCAAGAAAGCTTCTCCGTTAACTAGGTTGCTGAGGAAGGACGTTCCCTTTGCATGAAGTGCTTCAGAGAAGAGCAATTTCCAAGCTTTGAAACAAGCTTTGGTACGTGCACCAGTTTTATGTATTGCAGATCCCTCTAAGCCTTATGAGGTATCGTGTGATGCAAGTGGAGTGGCCATTGGAGTTGTACTTATGCAAGAGGGAAGGCCTATTGCTTATGAGAGTCGTACTTTGAATCCTGCAGAGCAACGGTACTCAACGTATGAGCAAGAATACTGGCTATTGTTAATGCATTATGAGTTTGGAGGCACTATCTTTATGGTGCAAGTTTCAAGTGTTTACAGATCACAAGACTTTGGTGTATTGTTCAAACAGAAAGAGTTAAACTCTCACAAGCTCGCTGGATGGTTAAGCTCATGGAGTTTGGCAAATTTCCTATTGAGCATAAGGCTAACGTGGTGGTAGATGCTTTGTCACGCGTTAGGAGAGCCACATGTTAGAGAATTCCAAACACGCTTATGTAATGCATTAACAAGGACGATCAGTGAGTTTAGCCAGGTAGTTCAACATGCTCAAGCACAAGACGCTGAGGTGCAGGAGCTCAGAGGACAGCTAGAGCCACCATTCTCATTTTAGGATGGAGTTTTGTACTTAAATGGCCGTGTGTATCTTCCTCGTGTGGACCATTTGATCAACCAGGTACTATATTTCCATCATGATCACCCGGAGGCTGGTCATTTTGGGGGAGGAAAATGTATGAGTTGATCAAGAGAAGGTTCTATTGGAGGAATATGAAAGCTAATATCATAGAGTACTGCAGGACTTGTGACAAGTGTCAGCAAGTAAAGGTGCCCAGGGAAAACCAAGTGGGCTATTAGTACCATTGCCTATTCCAGACAGGCATGGGGCAGTATCTCTATGGACTTTGTCACCATTTGCCAAGGACACAGTGGCATTGGAATGAGTCCATATTATGCTATGTTTGGACGGCATTCCAAGACAGCTTTTGAGCTGGGTTTAGCAAGTAAGAAAGCTCAAGGCAACATGGATGAGGAAGCTAAAGATCTGAGTGTTGAGCTTAGAAACATTCAGAGTTTGTGCAAGAAGAACTTACAAAGCTCAGAGCCGAGCTATCAAGTTTGTTAATGAGCACAGAAGCTTCCAAGAGTTCCAGGTGGGAGATTATGTATATCTCTGAGTGGTATTTGCCACACATGTAAGGCGGAACACTATTGTGGCCTTACGGAAGGGACACAATGATAAGTTGTCTCCTAGGTACTCAGGTCCTTATGAGATTCTGGAGCGTATCGATAAGGTGACATATCGACTACGGCTGCCAGAAGGAGTGAGGGTGCACCTGTTTCATATTAGCCAGTTAAAGAGAGTACTCACAAGGAATGAGTCCCGGGTAGATTCTTTGTGGATGTACAAGGCTAATGATACAGGACCAGTTGAGTAAGTTATACTGCCCTTGAGGACAAGGACTTGCTAATGGGGGGAGGATTGTTACGACCCATGTAACGAATCAAAGAATATTCCCCAAAAGGTATAAGCTAGAATATTCCTAAAGAGCTATACCTAGATCTAAGAAAATTAAGGGCACACGAAGATTGGAAGCCTTTTGGAGAGCAGCGTGTGGAGACTAGAGACAGCTCGGGAGGTCGGGTGGTTTTTGAGGGTCTCTAGTTTGTACGTAGTGGAGCCTAACATCTTCATTCACGTTGGTCATCATAATCATCCTAGTTCTTCCTAATACTTCATGAAATGTAGAGAAATCCCTTTTCAACAAGGTACATGAATGCTTCGTTCAGACTCCGAGAGCTTTAGTGGGCCCATCAAAATGAATGGGCATTGGATATCATTTTTGAATGACTCATTGGGCTCAGGCCTTTCATCAACACTCCGCTAACACAGAAATAATTGCATGACATCATTGATGAGATTCTTACTTTCACCAATAACAACCGATATGTTCTCTTAACTCATCATCCTCAACGCTAGGGATATGCTTCTTTATATTTTGTCCTTGGCACCAAGGATCACTAAGTCACCACATTTTACGCTTTCACATGGTTCTTATTCATATTGAGTCATCCTCAATTTAGAGGACATGAATTATTCCACTCTTTACATTTTGTATCAAACTAGGAGCCTCCACGACCTTCGTTATTGAGTTGTAGTCATACTTGGCATTGAGGAGGAATAATATCTACAACTTTGACGCATGTGACTTGTCCTTTTTGTGACTATTCTAGTCCTCAACACCATAGCTTCATGCTCCACCCCATTAACAACTACCCATCCTCGATACCATGGATGGGATTACATCCATAGGACCTTCATCCTTGGCACGGAGGATGAAGGCCTCCAAAAGCACCTCCATCCTTAGTGCTAAGGATGGGTTTTAGTACCATCCTCTGCGCCGAGGATGGATGTGTTTAAGTGTAGTGCAATATAAATATATCATGTATTGGAGATACTACAAATAATTATCCATTCCTTCTCTTGCAGGATTAAAAACTTCTTGCACTCAGCCAAAAAGAAGTTAGATATAACAAGCGAGGATTTAAACAAGCTAGTGAACCTTAAGAGTTATGGCCCTACTTAGAGTTATTTATATTTCTTAGTCAGTGTCCCTATGAGGTTCCTCATGTGTTCAAAATGTCTTTTTTGAAAATGAATTTCAACATGCATCTAATTAATAGAATGTGTCCAAGGGTTGACTTGGAAGAGCATATTTGTGTTTTGATCATGCACAAAGTTACATATTGGGTCACTATGACATATTTATTTACGACCACATATCATTAGTTCATTGATTCAAATCACTTCAACTATTTTTGTAGTTTAAAAATGTGAGATGAAGATTAAAGATGTCATTGTGCATGACTTGTTGATGTTGTCATGTTTTCGGGATTTAGAGTATCACAAATTTGTGGTTTCATGAATGATGAAGCAGTCACTAGATGGAATGTTGTGAGAAAAGTCTTTGTCACGATATCGTAAAGGAATGTGGATGCTAGTTCCAATAAAGTAGTCGTCAACATATAGATAAATATATAATTCCGGAAGTGTATAAACAACATCAATCCTTATGTCAAAATTTAGTAGATAGAAAATCCCAAAGGAACATCAAAGACTGAGTGAGGAACTTATAAGATTTTGGACATTTGGTAATGTAGCAGAGAAAACTTACGTAAACTCCACACATGGCTTGCATGGTGGATAGTGAAAAACATCATTGGAGCTTTGAATATTTTGCAAGTAAGTATATCATTATAATGTTTAAAACAATCTCTAACTATATTCAATACGAGGAACTCCAAAGTAACAATCCCTTGTCCCTAATTCAACCTCGCTGAATCAAGACACTTTAGATGGAAGTGATATTTAAGAGTGGGAGGAAGAAACTTGAAATTGTGGATGCTACCAAGCTTGATCTCATTGATGCTTTTATGCAATGTGCTAAGGCATATGTTGCCTCTTTGGGGCGGCATTTGGGTATTGGTCCATCATCAACTGACCTTTTTTAATAGACACGTGAGCAAGAGCTCTATATCCACTAGGCATGTTGTGTCACTGGTCAAGGAAACCTCTCTAGAAGTTGGCATTTAACTCGAGAACCAAGTAATCGACATACTAACAAAATGACTCAAGAGGAAATCAATGGCTCTAATTTCGAAAAGGGATTCATATAGACCAGACTACATATATTGCATAGTGTCTAGGAGGCCTAGACATGCAAGAATATTCTAACATTGTCAAGATTGAATTTTGACAAGGTTGAGTGTGTGCAACAAAAAATTTGGAGAACTAATATATGACAAAGACTGGGTTATACGACGATACACTAAAAAAGCAAGGTGTCAGGAGTCAATTCTAATTCGTGAAAGAAATGCAGTTTCTAATTTGTTCTTCTAGATTGCAAAAACATTCATGTTCTTAATTTCTTTGGTAATGTCCAAATCACTACAAACTAGTCCAAACTTACTCATTTAAAATTACTCCAAAATTGGTTAAAGTGTTTTCATATAATTTGCTTAACTTTTATACATATTTATGGCATCCTCAACACCAAGGGCATATTACTACTAAGTACTATGATGTCTTTATACTTCAATCCAACTTTTCTCAACCATTGAAATAACCTTTTGTAAAGAAACTTTTGCTTCCAATGTTTCTCAATTGTCGAAGAATGTCTTGAAAGTTGTTGTCGAAACAAATATGACAAAGAGATTGTGAAGCGGGATTCAATTTGTTTTTGCAATCAATCAAGTACACCCACACTTGTAATTGAACCTAGATATCTGACTGTTGGGTCCATCCCTATGTCTTCTTAATCTTGGAATATCCCTACAAATAGGGAAGGGTGTCAAGTCCAAAGCCGCAAAAGAGCATGCAAGTCGTCTGTCAAAGTATGTATCTCATGATGACTCTTGAGGAACATGTTGTTGTTTGACCTCTAGAGCACTTGTTCCATTTTATATATCAGGAGAATGATTTGAATAAAAGGTGCATAGTTATGATATTGCAATATCCCAGATGCAATTGCAAGATGTTTATTTTTTTGAGAACATTTTTGAGCTATGGATACACCTTGTCACATTTCTTACATATTGAAATCATTTGACTCGAGTACATCAGGGTCACATGGTTAAGTAACATAAAAGCCCCAATTGGTTGCTGACACACCCCTATATGCACATGTACTATGTCACAAGGTCTTGGCAATGGATGTGGAGAAGGACATTGTCATTCACCACCATGCGTTGTTGGGGCACGAGGTGTGCAATTGTAGGAAGTTGAAAGAGATGTTTCCCTCTTCTATGTAAAAGGGAACACTATGGTTGTCAAAAAGAGTGCATATTTAGACACTCAAGTTTTTTCAATGAATGGCTTCTAGTTGTTATGTCATTTTTTGTCTCGTTTATCTTTACTAAAAAAAGGGGTCATCCTGGGCGCCAAGGATTTATGTACAACACCTTAAACTAGTTGTATGTCACAACATAAACATGTCATTGGCTCCAAGGACAACAAAATTGTACAGACCTATATTGAACAATGTATGAAGTTGTTTGTAAACGATGACATCAACACACAATGTACAAAATAGCTTTCCCCCAATGTGTGCAATACCAAACACACATGCATGATCATGCATCATAAACTTATAATCAATTACATTAACACTTTAATATGTTATATTTTTTAAATGTATAATCTTTCAAAATTTTTATTTATTTACTGAGTTAGTTCTATGAGTATTAATTTAAAAGTCCTAATAATTAATAATTTATATTAATCAATGAGTTTTCTTATTAATATAAAGTTATAGAAAAACCTTGTATTAAAAAGTTTAAATAGTTAAAAGTCTATCATTAAAGTGAGAATTTCACTACAAAGAAGAAAAAAAAGCCTAACTAATTCAAACAATATAATTTTAAACCATACTTATATATTTTTATATAAATTAATGAGCAATATTAAATATTATACATGAATGTTTTAATATTAATTAATGTCTCTAAGGCATTCAAACAAATCAAAATCTTTTTCATTTCTTTTAATTGATAACGATCAAGAAAATATATTTATTAAAGAATATATAATTTAATAGTTCTATAAAAAGAAAATTTAATCTGGTCATGGCAAATATAAACTATTAGTATGTCCAACTATATTATGTATTGTTTATTATGATCAATATGTTTATACTATGGTGATAGTCAACGGAGACAATGTTTATAAGAAACGGACTAAAATTTTAGTGCATAAATTTGAAGGGCCCTTAAGTCATCAAATTGAAGGGCATTTGTAAGAGGCACCTTACATAGAAAGATTAAATATAAAATAAATAAAAAATGCATAGTACATTTGAATTCTTTTATAAAATTAAACCTTTTAAAAGAAGGGTAAAAAAGAATTTCACTCTTCAAATGGTAAAATAGCCTTCAAATTTATGTGTTGGAATGATTAATCAATTAATTTTCATGTTTTCCAAATTAATAAGAACAACACACATGGTAAAGTATAATGTCAAACTTATGTCAAATTATAATAAAGGTATTATCCCAAAATCTTCACTAATAATATAATAACCTATTGTTGTGTTTAACATATAAATATGAATATCTATATATTATAATTTTCTTATGTGTAATGTGTGTGTGTGTGTGGACAATGGGTAGCTATAAGTAAAGTGTGTCTGATTTCTTTATATTTTTTAAAACTTTGGTTTTATGAAATTGAATATATATATATATAATATATAATAACAAAGATAGGTAAAGATATTAATTATTTATCTAATTTATAACAAAATAAAATATATATATACATACACATGCCATACACATACATGCACATAAAAAACCATAATAAAACATGCACATACATACATATATACACACATGTAACAAAACATAGTATAATGTTATATCTCTTTTATATTTTATTTTTAGTATAAAGTACTTTTAATTTATTACAAGCTGTTAATTTTTAAATTGCCATCACTATATTTAAAACAAAAAGTACTCTTAATAATAGTTCTAGAGTTGTTAAATATAAATATTATTGATCTTTAAAAGCTTTTCAAATTGCACATAAATTGTTAATTTATTAATTAGTAATGCTATAGATTCACATCCATTTTTTTACAATTTTTATCTAGTGAGAGTCACTTGCCGGAAATGTAAACCCCTAGTTTTTGTCATTTTTAGGGTAAAAAACATCTCTAAAAAACAAGCCTTTGTTTTTGTAAAAAAGTTAACATATTAGGGGCTGAACATTGGTTTGTTTTTTTACATAGTTAATATACCTTGTAATATTATTTTGTTTTACCCTTGTTTATACAATAATAATTTGTGTTTGTTTCTATATAATTTATTTATTTAATTTTAAGTTTGTTTATTGATTTTAATTGTACTTAATAAAAACTCATTAATTAAATTAAAAACAATAAACATTAAATCTCTTTATTTTTCACTTGTCTCTTTCTTCCAAGCTTTTTCAAACTTTCCCACTTATCTTTCTAATCCTTGCAATAACTATATGAGTATATATATATTATATGTAATATTTACATAATATTACATATAATATATATAACAAGGAACAATAATCCCTGCAATAACTATATGAGAATGTATTCTATTGCTAACTAAGGAGACTGCCGGTTTCGCCAACACTTGAGCTGACTGTACACATTATGCTTTAAAGAGTGTCACTGTTTTGGAGGCTTGGGGCCCAGGAGTCTTGGGCTCGAATATTCTAGAATATTCTAGAATATTTTAGAATATTCTTTCTGGCCTCAATCGGCAAAAAAAAAATTCTAGTAAAACTGTTGTATTTCTACCTTATTCTTTTTTAATTAGCTTAATTTATTACTCAATACACATTAGCTAAAGTTTCTTCTTCATCTTAAGTAAAGCTGCAGTTCTTGAACCACCAGCTAGGCTTGGACGTGGAGGTTTCTGAGTAGGTATTTCTTGGTCTAATGTTCTCTGCGAGCTTGTTTGTTGCCAACCTAGAGAGTTCGAAACTCTTCTCGTTCCTATAATATTCCTTCCGAGCTCGACGGCAGTAACAACGATGATCCGGTTCCGGAACCAATATCCCAGACTAGGTCGCCAGGTCTACTAGATGCTCGATCAAAAGCTGCATGAGTCGAACACTCTTCGGAATCATCATCCTGCACAAACTTCCATTAGGATAAACAAAGTAAAGTACTTCCTTACCAAGCCTCCTGAAAACGGTCGGCAGTATCGATGAGGATCGTGTTCGTCAACGCCAGAGGGTTTGGCCTCTTCGACTTCTTCTCAGAGCTTTGCAGCACCAAGAGAACTAACAAGTTATCCTGCCACATAGACCAAGTTAAACTTGAACTTGAATAGCTAGCTTGCTACTTACCTTAATTTGTCACGGTATCCCAGCCTCGTGCACGGTAGACGCTGTAAGTCCCTGCAACCTCCAAGTTGATTACTGCAGCCGCCTGAATCACCCAAACAGAAGGAGAACTCGCGAAGACGACCATGAAACCACTCGCTGCCAAGTGCATTCCACTGAACTGCAAGGCCTCCTCAAACTTCACCGGATCTAGCTGCACAATGTCCTTGTTGATGCTAGCACCTCCATATACAAGCTCATTGGGCAAGTCGAGGATGATGAGGTTGAAGCCGTATTCACCTACCACTTCCTGGAACACCGTTTGTGACTCAGCCGTATGTTGTCTGTCAACCTGTTGTCGGAGCTTGGTGTACACCTCTGTCTGGGAAGCACCCGGCTCGAAGAAAGACCTGCTCATCTCCTCCATATCGCACACAGCCAGGTCGTAGGATCCACGGGATGCAGCCAGGGTCGGGATGAAGGTCATCAGGTCGTCCTTGATGTCCAAACTAGCTACAAGTGGCTGCACCTCATTGATTGTAAAGTCGATTGCCGCGGAGGTGCTGTAGAAGAGCTTGGTCCCGCTCCCATCCCTTTGCAGGTGTAGTTGTCTTCCGCACCGTCTTCTTCATCTTGCTCTTCTTGATAGCCTCTACTTCGTCCGGCTCCCAAACAATCGCTGGTAGATCATTGCCATGCACGTCGAATAGTGAGCTCTCCCAAGCTGGTGGCTGTTGCGACGGACAGTCGAGCCAGAATGGAACATGCTCCCGTTCGAACGGTGTTAGAGCTCCTCTGCTCTTCGACCACATGTGAGGCTCGCTTGTATGATCTGTCCACAGCTTCATCGTCTGAGACGGTGCCATTTTCTTCGCCAGTATGAACCTGTAACACAAAGTCAGACAGTAGCAATGCTGGAATGAAAGCTTACCTCCATATCATCCGACGCGCAGACTCCTCACGCTCCAGAAACTCATTCGGCTCCATCGAATAAGTGAACCGTAGTCATGGAAGGGCTGAAAGACCAGGCACTTGCTCCGAGTTCGCATCTCGTCAAACCAGCTCATAAGTCCGTTCCAACTTCTTCACCATCCTCTCGCAACCCCTTAAGGATCTGAATGGCTTCCTCGCACACAGCCTTCCAATATAAGTCCAAGGTGAACCACTTGATCCACTCTTTGTCCTACATGCCTGGTAGCCCAAGTGTTGTTGTTCTGCCTTGGATTCGAGACGAGTGAGTTTGTTCAAGTATCGGAGTCGCAGCATGTTTGGAATCTTTGCCTTTGACATTGTGTACAGCTTCTCAATGCCCATCCAGCGACACTACTTATGAGAGATGTTTGTCACCTTCTGGAACCACTCCTCCCCAAGTCTGGGTCTATGATGAGAGGAACTTGTGCATACGCTTGTCATGCTTCTTGTATACTAGCTTCAGGTTCAACTCAAGTTGTGGATTGCCTTAGCACTGGTGACTGCTCTGTCGAGATCATCGTCGATCTTGTTCTGCACATAGAATAAGTTAAAAAATTCTTTCCTATAAATCAAATCGGAGGTTACCTTGAAAAGGATCTTTGCGCAGATCAAGTTTAGAAGAGGATGCCAAGCCGTCTTTCCTGTTGAACTCTCCTTCCACTTCTGTACCTCAAGACAATCAACCTCCGTGAGTGACTCGAGGATTTTCTGAGTTCCTTCGGTACTAGTGCAGACCGCCTTTACAGCGAGGAGAATATGTTGGTAGCGTTGTTTCCACAGATGTTGCTGAAGATCTGTTCAAGAAACTGTAAGTCTAAACTCTTAAAAAAGAAAAGAAAAAATACTCACATGTTTATGATTGGAACATTGAAACCAGTTAAAGATTGTCGAGGTTCTCCGTGGAGATGAAACTCGATCGAACGCGAATAGCCCATCGCTGGTTGTCCTCTGCATCCTCTCGGTACAGCTTCTGCAAAGCCTGTAGCCTATGGTTCCCGTCCCAGCAGCTGAACTTCCTGTTTGAGAGCCTTGAAGCCCACTGTTTGTACTCCGGCTGAGTAAGAGCTTGCTCGAAAGACCGGTGCTGCTCGTACTGAACCGTGTCCTTCGACAGCTCCGATAGCTCCTCAGCAGTGAGTCGATCTCCGATGGACAGAATGAACAAGGCCGTGTTGCGTAGATAACCAGCCTTCTTCAACGATGACACCACCTGTCCAAGTCCCCTGGGTTCACTCGTCGAACCACCTCGTTCGAATGCATTCTACAGATGGGCACATCAGGAGGATCACCAAGTCCCTTGATAGTAATTTTGTCGAGCAGGTTGCTGAGCTCTCCAAATGCAGGCTAGCCGGTATGCTGTATAACTCCTTCGGCTCCTTATCGCTCTTCGCCTTCTTGCCTTTTGATCAGCTTTCCCGGCCTCTCTTTTTGCTGACTGCCTCCTCCAAGTCGTCCTCGCTAGCTTCAACTGCCTCTGTCATCTGCACTTGCTCGTTCAGGACTGCAACCTCAGCGGATGAAGGAGGCAACTGCGACGAGCTCTCCGGGAAATCTGTGATGGTTGATGGAGGGCTCTCCTGCTCAACTGGTACTACTCAGACTGAGTCACTGGAGGATCCTCCTTTGCTACATTAGATGGTTCTCCTCTCTTGCCTCGCTTGTGCTTCGATATCCTCTTCTCTTCCCGTGGCTCTTCATCAGGCGCAGTCTCTAGTAGACGTTTTGAAGCTCTCACCATTTTGTAAACTCTGGAAAGCAAACACACAAGTCAATTGATTAGGAGACAAAAAAAAAAAAAACAAAGATGACTAACCTTGTGGCTGCCGACTCAAGCTAGATGGTGCCGACCCTCTCAGTCGGCACAAAAAGTATGTGAGCAAAACCTGCCGACTGAGATAGTTTGGTGCCGACCCTCTCAGACGGCACTGAAGAGATGATAAGGTGCCGACTGAGTAGGATGGTGCCGTCCCTCTCAGACGGCACAAATGGGAAGACCCATTAACTCTGAAAAAATTGTGAAGATACTTGAGCCGCAAAGAAAAAAATAAAAAATTGAAAATACCTTGTGGCTGCCGACTGAGAGGATGTTACTCTCAGTCGGCACAAATGGGAAGACCTTAACTCTGGAAAAAAAAAACATTGTGATACATACTTGAGCCGCAAAAAAAAATAAAAATTGAAAATACCTTGTGGTGCGACTGAACCAGGATGGTGCCGTCTCTCTCACGGCACAAATGGGAAGACCCTTAACTTTCTAAAAAAAACACATTGTGATATGGATATTTGAGCCGCAAATTAAAAAAAAGAAATTACACATACCTTGTGGCTGCCGACTGAGCAGGATGGTGCCGAAATCTAAATCGGCACAGAAATCTCGATTGATTTACTTAGGCGGGCACAATTCGACTCGAAATGGATGGCACCGCTCCTCTCATGCCCCTTGGAGGAGATTTCAGATATCAGATCTGAGATAGAAAAAACCCTAGCCACAATGGAAACAGTAAACCCTATCTACCAAAAAACCCTAGCCGCAATGAAAACAGTGAACCCTACGGAATAAATGTACATTAATCTTTATGGTTAATATTAAAATATGTGAATAATTGGTAAAGGTGAAAGATATTTCAAATCATAAAAGGTAATAATTAAATTAAATCGGTGATACTAAAGAGGACAGCATTAAAAACACTGTGAGCTGGGCAGCGTTAGAATTAATTATATACAAAAGTGTATTCACGTTTATTATAACAATTATAATTTTTTTTTGGCGAACGAGAGTGTGTTTTAATCTTTTGTTTTGCTTTCCTAAACCACCGAGCTTTCTCCTTGCATTGTCATGGCAGAGTTACCTATGAAGGCATTGACAAAGATTTCCCAGTCGATGAAGATGGAAATGCTTTTGTGTTTTGAACATGATCTTCACTTTGCTTTCAACATTCCTTGTTGGTTCAGTATACATGTGGTTCAATTGATGTCAGTTTCTGCGAGTTCTGGAGAAGATGTGGAGTTTTACCAGAAGGCAATGCATCAAACCAGTTTGTCTTTTACACATTGTGCCCGGCAAAGGGCCCGTTGTTCAGGTTGCGGACAAAGGAGCATGAGGAATCCATGCTGGTGTGTCTTCTAAGAGCAGACAAATGTAGGATAGGGAAGGATCTCATTGGTTCGTCTGAAGTTAAACGAGTCTCAAACTACCGAGATATACAATGGAAATGTCATTTACGAACTTCCTCCAAAGAAAGAAAGCACAGAGAAGTACTTGGGGATGAATCGCAAGGATGGCTGTACCATTGGACACACCCGAGCACAACACACTGGCATGTTGGTGCGAGTCAGTCGAAGTTCATGTGTCGGACATCTCAAATGCATCAATCCTACCTGCCCCTACTTGGCTTTTGAGAAGAAAGAAATGAATGTCACTTCAAGGGTGCTGTGGAGAAGGCAAAGACAACTGAGACAGGCAAAGTAAAAGGCATGAAATGTAAGCATTGTGGAGAGGAGCCATTGCTAGTGCACACTTGTCCGGCTTATGTGTACTACATTCTGCCAGACGACATTTCTTTTACAAGGTTGTTCATTCACAGAGGTGTTCATCAGCATCCAGTCAGCCCCTCATGTCAGCTTCAAATGTTCAGCATGCCAATCTAGTTCACAACGTGGTAAAGAGCAGTCCGTGAACCAATCAATGAGTGATTGAGTTTCAAGTTGCACGTGAGCTCATCTTTGAAGAACTTTTCAAGGAAGAAGGAGAAGTCTCGTACACTGGTTTACTCTCAAAACTTGAACCTCTAACAAACCATCGAAGGTATTTTTCTTTAGATCTCTACACACTGACGTGACCTTTTCTTTAGGACTCGGGACTGGATTACACAATCAAGACAGAAGGAGACACTTTAGAGAGGGTTACGAGGGTCTTCTGGAGCTGAAGACAAAGTTGCCAATACCTTTCATTCATGTCATACATGTTCAGGGATGGAACTGCATGGTGCTGAGGAGCAGCCTCTGATCTTCAAAATGACAGTTGAGGGACCGGGTTCAGGAGTTGACTACATCAAAAGGTGTCAAAGTGGAGGAAGACCTTCATGATCAATGGGTTGTTTTGGACCACACACACCGTATACTAGACTGGGTGACAATTGGTATGACCCATTGTAAGTTGTAGAAACTCTTCATAACACTTTCTAATCTTTGTTATCTAATGCTCTCTTACAGTGTCAGATCCATGGTGACTATAGCTTACGCAGATATGTGCCGCAAGATAATGTTGCAGTGCTGAAGTTCTTGAACACAATGCTAGAGGTTTGTAAGAACAGGTTTGGAGAATGTCAACTTTGCTGGTTTCATGTCGGATGAGGCTGGAGCAATATGGATAGCCTTGCGCCAAGTATTCAACAACGGAGAAAAGATGAAAGGGAGGGAAAGAAGCTATCTGTTTCACTTTATGCAATCCGTGCGTAGGTGACAAAGAAATGGATCGCAGAAAACACATGAAGCTTGCTCGTGCCTGGCCTGCAGCACTGAATGAACAATCTAAGAAAGAACAACTAGCAATTCTCGAGTCTTTTTGGAAGGACGAGCGTCAAACATTCGTGCTTTGAAGACATGGCTTCTTGGTGGATCAGGCATGAGGACCACATCTCCATGGCGGAACTAGGAACATGACAGAAGAAGGACTCGCGAGCGTTCCAACTACAAACAATGTTGAAGTGATTCACGTGAGAGCAAGAAGAGCAAGATGTATCCAAGCAGAGTGCCAACACCAGGATTCTATGGAAAATGAATGTACAATGATGCCTTGGGGAATGAGGAGTATGTACAACAAATGATGTGGTTCTGCCCAAAAGTTCAGGGTGTTTCATGTGGCCAAACAGCAAAATTCTTCAGTCAAGAATTCCAACACCACCAACGGTTTGGCCTGTGCTCAAGGAAACGAAGCTAACAAGTGAGGAGGTTAGAGAACTATGGGATGCAGGCTTGTTCTAGAAGGTTTACAAGGAACGGCAAGAAGAGTAAATGAGAATCAAAAGGACAAAACACTATCTCCACCACATGGAGCTGATCTACAACAATTCCACCTTTTGAAGGACGCATGGTCCGGACTCCAAAAAACTGTCTAGGGAACAAGAGAAGAATTTCACAAGGCCATGACGTTTTTAGGTCGAGTGAGAATGTTGAAGTGATAATTAAAGGACGGAAGGAAGCTTTCGTTGTGTCAGCAGGAAATAACTCTGCAAAGATGACTATTAGTACTTATTTTACATGCAGTTGTTCTACCTTTTAAAAGAGCAAAGTTAGAGCCCATGTGTACACATGTACTTCGTCTACAACCGTGTGCTTGGCTTGAACCTGGTTGTCACATCTTTCTACAAAGGCGATCGCTCAGTGAGATGGAGGTTCACCATTTGCTCGTGAATTGCAATAAAGTTCATGACCCACCGGTGCTATAGAAATAAATAGTTTACATAAAAATGCTTTGTTTGAATAGTAATTTATTGAACTTTTTTATAAAGTATTCAAAAAAATTTCTAAAAATTTAAATAATTTTTTTGTTGGTCGGCAAATATTAAGCCAGTCGGCATATTAAAAAAACTTATATCAAAAAATATTCTTGAAAATATTCTAAAAAATGCTAGAATATACCTGGAATATCCACGAATATACTAGAATAATACGGAGCCTCCTGAGCCGGAGCCCCCTTTTCGCCGAGACCCGTTCCTAGCATGCCTTTTCCCTGTTTTCTGCGATCTTTCCCCTATAGCATTTCCCCCTAGTTCCACCTGCCCCTGCAGCTGCCGATCTCAATCGTGGAGCATGCTCAATTGTGAATTCTTGAGAGAACCTCAAACCAAGCTCCAATGTTGCAAGAGTTTCACCTTGACTACCCGACTGTGAATGAAGATGCTGACTATTGTAAAGGAAATCCACCTCCTCCACATCAATCTCCTAAAAAAGAATGCAATGCATAATCCTTCTATGCTATAAAATGAAGCCCACCTATAATCAAATGCTCTATAGACCACCTTAGATTATTTAACGAATGCGAAACAATTTTAACTTGATTCTAAGTTTCTTGCAGATGTTGAAATGGTTATAGCCGCAGGTGAAATAAAAGATCTTATTATAATCAGTGAAGAAGAATAGTTCAATGTTGAACTAAATTGTTGAAGTGGGTCCGAAAGTGAAGTCCCTACATATATCAAAAAACTAAATTAGATTTCTAGCACAAAAACAGTATGTAAATTTTAATCGATAAAGAAGAGCCATATAAAGTTTGAGCAACTGTACAAATTTGATTTAGACATCTATTACCCATCTAAGTCATTACACAACCGCACACACACACACACATCTACAGAATATATGTGTGTGTTTATATAAAACGCATAATATGCAGTTTTATATACTCTTTTTATTTTTATAAATTTGATTACTTTTTACTTTTAATTAAATTAAGATATCAGTATAAATTTAAATTTTATTAAATTAATTATAATTAGGGGGGGGATGCAGGTGACCTTATATAGTGTCTGTGTGTACATTATATACATGTAGTTTTTACAGAAGAAACCCCTGATAAATATGCTGCAACTGAGGAAGGGCCATTCTTATCAAGAATTAAACCTCTTGCATTCGGAACTGTGAAAAGACAAGA
Source organism: Selaginella tamariscina (assembly GCA_003024785.1). Classification (NCBI taxonomy): domain Eukaryota; kingdom Viridiplantae; phylum Streptophyta; class Lycopodiopsida; order Selaginellales; family Selaginellaceae; genus Selaginella; species Selaginella tamariscina. Next base: position 266,685 of record PUQB01000354.1, read on the forward strand.
AGCTTACAAGATGAGTGTGCGTGTGTGCGTGTATGCTTATGTTTTATTCTTTTAAGTATTTTACGTTCAGATTAATTGACATGGCTGGAGGGAAAGTAAAAAATATTGCAGACTTTCATTCTTGGGATTAAGTGGTAGGCAATAAGGTGTCTCTGTGTATCTGTAGACGTCTGTATAGATGTGTGTGTGTGTGCGTGTGTGCCTGCATTACACACACACACACACGAGTGCTTGTTCAGGTTCTTTATGTATAAATGGCATATCATGAGGAAAAGAAGGTACTAGGATCCTGGTCACCTTTGATAACTTTGAAGTGACAAATAACAAGATAAGAGTTATGAGGATGTTGGGCTTCGTCGAACCCAAAGGGTGAGAAAGTATATGTTGTCTCCGCGCGTGCACGTGTGTGCGTGCGTGTTTAACTTGAATGATCGAACTTGGATGAAGAAATGAGAGGTGGGTGTGGTGATAAAGGATCAATTTTTGTAGCTGTGGAGACCAAACTCGAGTCATGATGTTTACTCTTTTATTAGGCTTGTCTGCGTGTGTGTGTGTGTGTGTTTACATATATACATAGACATAAGCATGTATCTCATATTTATAGTGTGCGTGCGTGT